>DWUN01001852.1:0-15347 GCA_018249975.1 Passova gellias | reverse complement strand
TTTCTCTGTCCCTATAGCCCTATGTATGCTTAAATCCTTAAAACTACGCAACGGATTTTGATGCGGTTTTTTTTAATAGATAGTGTTTGAAGAGGACGGTTTACATGTAAAATAACATCCATTTAATAGTGAAGAAATACTGTTATAGTTTATATGGCAGAACAACGTTTGCCGGGTCAGCTAGTTAGCAATAAAATAATGACAGGACATGAAAAGATAAACACATTTATATGATATCACTGCAACGCTCGGAAAGGCACTTACCAATAGCTACGCATTCAATTGATAACCGGCAAATACTTTTATCGCGCGATAATAACTTTATATTGGCATCATGATAACACCAATCCTCATCGCCTACTTCATTTTTAATTAATTAATTCTAGCTGGCTACTTAGAATGCTGTGTATTTAAAAAAATCGAAACAAGATGAAAGCTGCCACCATATTTTCTAAAGTTACGCCACAGATTATATATATTTTTATGAAGTTAATATAATAGGAATATATAAATGTCTATTATAACAGTCTAACTGACCTATAATTCTAAATTTTATAGAAATACGAGTACAACTGATTTACAAAACTAAATTATAAATACCTAACATAAAAATACCTATGCAACTACAATCACTTGAAACAATGCTACAAAGGTCGAGATAATTAAATCAATACGTAAAATTACAATACAATTATGGTAATCAAAATTTTTGGTTATAACGCCTAAACAATGTAAATGGTAAATTGCAAAACAGCATGAATTAAACATGAATATTCCATTACCAGTTCGCTGCTGAAATTCAAAAAAGAAATAAAACAGACTCTTATAAATAATATGAAGTTAACACGAATAGGGTTATTTTAGTAATTATCGAGAACATTGCTCGTCCTATAGCCAGTAATAATAGCAGTCCCGTATGAACCAAATGCATATTCAATGAATAATTCGAACATCAAATATTGCGAGCAAACGATGCACGTTTTGAGCAAAAATATTGATCGTGTAATCCCAATCCCTCGCAGCGAGTTCCCCACGTTGTACGCTTCGAGGGATTCCTGTTACACTTATTGACCCCCACGGAGCCGGTATTGTGTCACACGCGAAGCGATCATACACACACGTTTTTTGTACGACGACGACACGCTGTCGAGATAGATAGAACGATAAAAAAAAACGTAAAAGTTTAAAGCGCTCAGGCAAAAAAACGCTCCTTCCACACAGCTGATAAGCAACGTTCCCGAACTGAGACCTTTCTGTGAAACAGTTACCCTTCTTCACAAAATAAACATGGTGATCTCGTTACGTAATCTCATGCCGTCTCCACGAACGGGTAGCCGAATGTTTACCTCGCTCGAGTTACATGTATTCATCGTTTTCTAGAGATCTGACTTCAATCAATACCATTAGGATTTTTATTACCTTTGTACAGATATCTTTTTGTGCGTATACAATTTAATGCCATTGCAAAAATCGTAATTTGGAACAGTTTAGAAGTGATAATGTAATATTCGGTTTAATTACGCCAAGTGTATGGTTTCAGTAGCCGCTTAGCATCAAGTTGCCGTCATACTTAAGTATACATAGGTACATATCTTACCTGGCGCGATATTCCCCCTCGGCTTCGCGCCGAGGATGGCGAGGTTCACGTTCGCTTTTCTGCCGTCGATGATAGGATTAGGGTCCTTGCAAGCGCGCTCCGCCGCTGCCCTGTCGCCCATTATCACCTGTGGACAAACAGAATGTCTTACACCAATTGCAACCATTTATTCAAACTGATGTTCGAAATTCGAAGTTTTTTTTTATATTGAGCATTATTCAAACTTTTTAGACAAATTCTTTCCGTTTTTCATGTTGTTCATATAAACGTGAAAGCCATAAGCAATTATATAAATACGGATAACGAATTATTTAAAACTGTATAAAATTTATTCACTGTTTCAGGTTTTTAATAAATGCAATTATTTAGTACTTAGATAAATACATACTTAGTTGTACGTATAAATACATTAAAAAATTATTTAAAATGGGAATTTTTAACTTAAATAGTGATATAAAAAATTTAAATAGATATTACATGTCATCCATAATATATTAACTCGGGACATAATCTAATCATAGACCATAGTTACCATTTTAAGGCAAACAGTATACGGTTATTGAGGCCCAAATAATCTCGATACTCTTGATTCGATTCAATACAAATATTTTGAAATCGATACATTGATTTATTATTATTACTTCAATTCGTTATAATAAAAACTTGACAAATCAATTACAGTTGTATAACGATAACAAACAGCAGTTGGAATTCAATCACACATTTATCAGGTTAGTGGTTTTAATCTTGTGATAGTTGTAACAAGCGTGTCCCTCCTACTTATAATGTTCAGCCATTGCTACCTACGCGCCGTTTTTATGGCTTCACAATGCTTCAAAGGATTCTAGGCTTTCAGTTATAACGGCAAAGTACACAACACAAACGCGATATTGTTCAGTTTGAATCTATTGAATCAATTTTAATGCACAATTTCACGTCTGACTATGACGTGGTTCCGTCATTACATATTGAAATGTATGCAAGAGTCGCAGGTCAGCTCACCACTCGAACAATCGACCACCACGATTTGACCTCTTGTGTACATTGATAGCGAATATCAATAATGACGGCTCAGGGCCCAGTTTAAATCAGACTGAAAGCCGGTAATATATAACCTCAAGTCGACCGAACAAACATATAAATGTGAAGTTTATATGACCTCCAGATATCGGAGATCTAAAGAAACAATAGTAATTTCAAGTTCATTCTACCCTTGGCGTTTGTATTATGTGACAAAGACAATACCTTTTTGGCGGGGTTGTTCTGGAATTGTTTAGCAAAAAACAATTAGGATACGTCAAGTAAATAAAGGTACTCGTAATAAAGTGACATAAACATCACTAAATGGCAGAGTCAGTAAGATAAAAATTTGTCTACCTATTTCTTGTACATTGTGAACGAAATTCACGAGCAAATGACTGTAATTAAAAAAAAAATCCAGACGGATTGAGTACCTTCTAATTTTTGAAGTCTGTCAAAAATTACACAATTACGTCGACCGGAAAGAACGATTTTATCGTTTCCGGCTTACTTTTGACGCTCTTTTTAAATGTGTCAAATCCTTTTGACAAGTTCTATTTCCAACACACAGTTATAAATTCAATTTACACGCTTCCTAATTTTCTTTAGATTACACACGTAGGTAGTACTTGTGCTTGAAGACGATAGAATGATTATAAAACTAGCCAAACCTATAGAAAACGAGTTTATTTTCACGGTATTTGTGTAAATATCAATTCATAATGGTGCAGCGATGGCTATCATGACATTTATCGCAGTAATGACAGCACGATTCTCTGTACCATTCCGTATGTATTTTAATACCGATCCATGCATTGGTAATTTATAGTCACGACGGCAAAGTGATTTTTTTTCTAAATAAGTACTTATACAATGACTTAAATATCTTCATTCTGAATAAATTCATGGTAAAGAAAGTTAGACTGAATACTAATAACGAATATTACAGTTCAATTGTCAAGTAATTATCATTGGAATGTGTAGTAGGTGTGAGCGGGTCTCCTTCAGTTAATGTTTCAAATAGCATTTAATTTAATATTACAAGTTCAATAAAAAAGAAATACTAAACAATAAATTTACTTTAAAATGTATTGGGTAATATTCAGTAGTAGTATGTTCTGAATGTCGTTTATCAAGGTCCTGTACACGAATTTGGTTAAAGCAGTATTTGCGGCCTATTGTATGTAAACCTATAGTATGTAAACGTATAGCGGGTAGCCAGTGGTTTAATGATAGAGTTGCTATCGCCATCGAGGCAGTTTAAAGCGTTAAAACTAAGTTATTCACGGCCGTGATAACGAAACTTATCGGTGCACAGTCCTACTGTGTGTTGAAACTTCTGCGAAGTCTTACGTTCGCAGTAATCTAGGCATTTTATTTTCAATAGTTTGTTAACTTGGTTATATGACAGGTTGGTTGCATGAATTTGCATAGCCCTATGGATTTACAATTTTTGGTGTGACTTTCCGTAGACCTTACATTTTTTATGTTTGTTGATAAGCGTATGATTTTCAATGTTTGTTGTGAGAATTTCTATTTGCGTATGATTTTCAATTTTTGCTATTTGATTGGTTGGTTTTGATTTTTGCTATTTGATTGGTTGATTTTGAGTTTTGCCATTTGATTGGTTGTATGATTTTCGTTTGTTTGTTTTAGAATACTTGATAATTGGTTCAAAATAGTACATACTTTAAATACTTAACCTCTAAAGTGACGATACCTACTCTTTACTTATGTCCCATCCGATTTTATGTTATAAACCCTTAGCGGCTCCCTTCGCAGGGCGTAATTGAATAATTAAATTAAATATCATAATTTCATAGCTCCTAAACATACTCATACTCATTTAATCAGTTTTAATTTCAATCCTCATACGCACAATGTTATCTATAAACATGTTATTATCTGCCTTTTTGATTTTTGTGCCACGTCATTTTTTTAAAATTCTATATAAGGATGACAATAAAAATAGTATTTGTAATTGTTCCGGGTTCAATAATAGTAGTACGTTTTATTTATTACTTAATTATTATTAAATTCATAAATTAATTAATTTGATGAAAAGCTTTTAATTACTAACAGAATTACCTCGAGCCTTGGCAATTATTACGTAGATAATAATAAAAGTAGTTTGCTTATATCTACAATAAATAGTCATTTACCGGTAGATTTATTTGGCGTGATGGTCATTACAAACAATTAAATATTTTTAACGTTAAAATAAATTTTTTTAGAACACTTTCATACGAAATATTTCAATTTTTTTTATTTGAAGGTTATTTTTAACCTGAATTATGTTAACTGTCATTAGATAAGAAACGCCATGTACCAATTAATAGTGCAAAAGTACATAAACATTTGCTTTATTAAATTAACAGCGCATGGAAAACAATAGAAGCTTATCAGTAAAAAATAAACATTCTAGAAAGTGCCGTGCGTTAAACGGCTGTTAACACACTAAACTCCTTTCAGTTCCTGCCGTGCTACAACATAACGATTTGCATAATTTTACCAAGCCAGGAACACGTGGCAATTAGGTGTTGGCGTCAAAGCGTTCCCGCACGTCGCTATCACTACCCGATATGTCGTTACTCGATGCAGACTAATATACAGTTACCAAAAATATACACGTAATAATGAAGACAATCTCATAAACTACAGAAATCTACAGACAAACTAAATAGATTTTGTTTTGTTTAGAGCTGTTGATACGCTGTATTACTCATTGTCCTTTCGACTGAATAATAAATGATATACACATTTGAAAATACAAGTATTTTCTCGATAACTTTAAGCAAATTCGTAAGACCAAGACATTCCAATTTCAAATAAATTAAGAATTCGAAATTTTACGGCTACAGACACGGTGGTTACATTATACCATGTAGTAACGATTTGGTATCAGATACTATGGAAATGATTTTCTTCGCGAATGAACTAGCTTGTCGCTATTTACGAAGTACTCTTGTTAATACATATATCATCATATCACCAGAATTGGCTATTTTCGCTAAATACGTTAATTGGAATTGGAATTGGAATCGTTGATTGATTAGTCAATTAGGAACCCTATATACATATGACTAAGGATTGAATACGCTTTTTGTAGGCATCAGGAACAATCGCGGCCAAACGCCGCCTTATTGTATAAAAAGAATAAGATAAAAGTAGTTGAACAATAATTTTAAAACTTGTTTTTCATTTTAATTACACAGACTTAGACCTTATTTCAAGTTATATGCTTCAATTACAAAACAATTGTTAATTGTAAGCATTTGTCTTCATGGTCACAGTTTACGTAACTAAACATTTTGGTTTATCGAGAAATAATTAATTTACAAATAGCTTAAACTGACGCAACTGTTTTACATTCAAGTAGTTTTTGGACGCTCTCACAGAAATTTAATTTCTGAAAAACAAAAAATTGAAAAAATATTTTATTCGCTAAGAACCTAAATAAAAAATTTCAAGTTTCAAATTATTCTCTCTGTCTCTCTCTCTCTCATTAATCGTTCAATGTCATTATTACATAGAAATAATAGAGAAACCCCATGCATCCCTAAAATAAAATTAGTGAAAAATCTAACAACGAATGGCTCCCTAATCGCCTTGTTATGGTAAACGCGTGTGAACATAAACTTATGGTGTAATAAAATTCCCTTCAACAGCCAACTAAGATATGGAACGGGAAATACCAATTCCATGTTAAATAAATTGGGAACCGAATTTGAATCCAATGGTTGACTTCAATTTCAATGAAAAGTTATGTTGTACATAATTACTTTCTTGCCCAGAAATCATTGTAACTAGCTTTTGCCCTCGACTTCGTCCGGATTTGATGGATTTTGAACGGATTTTGATGCGGTTTTTTTAATAGATAGTGATTCAAGAGGAAGGTTTATATGTATAACTAGCTTTGGCCCGCGACTTCATTCGCGTGGAATAGTAACTTTGGTCACATTGCAACTTTCTAGGATACACAGCAGTTTATTTGCAATAAAAGTATACTGGAAAATTAAATTGCTGCCTAAAGTCACTATTCCACGCGGACGAAGTCGCGGGCAAAAGCTAGTACTTGATAAAAACGTGCAAATACTCCAGTAGTTATCCGGTATAAAAAAACCAGAATTAGTATTGCTAATGTTAAAGAGAGGTTTATTTTGTTAAGAAAATGTGATGTCTACGACGTAGTAGTGTTCGTAGCGAGAGGCGGGTCCGGGACGCCGCCCAACGATTTCGCGTTGAAATCCGACGCCACGCCTAGCTGAATTATAATTTTGTGATATGAAATCAACCACGAAATTATATCAATATGAAATATATAACCGCCAATGCCCGCTGTATATCTGTCTGTCTTAGTATCCTCGAAAACATTCAGACTGCACTAATAACAACAACATCAGCAGCATACCATCACGCCAGGTCGCTAACGGGGTAGGCAGAAAGCACTGAGTGCCAAATATCTCTGTCCTTACCAACCTGACGTGCTTCGTCTACATTCATCACTCTGTTCATGCATACACGCCGGTTTCGAACAATCTTGACTCCTCCGTAAACCAGTGTCTGACCTTTTTGGTCTATATAGGACAGTCTAGGTCTCCATCGGCACGTACATCCATCAACACTCGCATTGTATATATGCTTTGTCATTCTTTCTTCACTAACAAAAACATGCAAATAGACGCATAGTAAAATTGCAGTGCCAACCAGTAGCTTAACTGTAACAGGTCTGTTGATCTAAATGTTAGAGATCCTAACTGCTAAAGCGGAGATCATGAGTTCGAATGCCACCCGGGACTTCGTGTGATAAGCACATTTGTTTGTTCTGTGTCTGAGCGTATTTAAAATTTCTATACAGGTTGTATGTACTATATATGTATATGTACCTATATAAGTGTGTTGTACTGTCCTTCTTTGAAAACGAGCAGAGATTTTAGTTGTGAAGATAGTTGAAGGGCTGTAGAGTGACACAGGTCAGTTTTTTCGTGGAATATCTTATATTAATATCAACTAGTTATTTTTATAACTGGCTGGTTCGAAAAGATACCTCTTTTTGACCAACATCAAAAAGGAGAAGGTACTCAATTCGTCTGTTTTTTTTTTAATAAGGACATCAATTGTACCAATGCTATTATATCGAATGTATTCTCTTAATCATTACGTACTATTTATTTTCCGCGCACTGCTATTGTAAAATGAAGAATATTCGAATTGTATTGTATAAATTGTATTATAATGAATTCGCTACATTACTCATTAAAACCTATCCAATAATAGTATTCTCGTCAATGCCAGTACAACACTTTAAAACGTACCAGTCTATCAACTAAACAAATATGCAAAGCTGAATATAATAGATAATTATACCTACCCAAATATATACGAAATTATTTTTTTGTTTTTCATAAACTCGCTCATCAATCATCACTTTATTAATGTAATCAAAATGTTATCGTCTGCCAGAATCTATTAAAATATGACAATGTACCTAGCCGTTGTCCAAATGACGTAAAAATTGTTCGAAAATCGGTTTGATTTCCCAATAACTACAGACACGATAACAAATAGCTAAGTACCTGTCACATTATTTTCACAACCTTTTCGTGGTGTAGTAGGAGATTGATAACGATTAATTATTATCGGGCGATTTTTTTTGCGTTTTTCAAATCGATATTAAGCACATCGTCAAATGTGACAGGAATCGGTAAACTTCCAACGCTTTCACTCGAAAAGCCAATGACGTAATCGTGGGTAACAAAACGAATAGGCTCTATTGAATTTCCACCCACAAATATATCGCTATATTTATTTTGGTTAAATAAATTATTTCAAAAACCCGCGGTCTTTTTTTACATTGCTTGTTTAGAAAGAATACTGTCTGGCATGGTTAGAAAGAAATTAGTTCTAAATTCAAATATATAAAAAATAGTATTTTATAAGTCATGTGTCTTAATTTCTCATTGTTATTAAATTGCTATACATCTTTACATGTTTTATTTTTTTTAAACTACTTATCTTGAAATTGAGCTTAAACATTACTCATCATCACATAAATATTTTCTATGGACGGATATCGAACCCACGACCCCGGCGCAGTAATTAGGATCAATTACCACTGGACAAAGCTAATTTAATAGTTAAATACACTTAACACATACTTGTAATAGTTTGTTAAAACATTACATAATTGCAGTCAAAATTTCGTATAAAATTTGTATTCATAATAACAAAAAAACCATTTTTTAACGCAATAATCCGTACAGACATTTAGAATTGCACAACTTGAACTTTCACCTTACTTCATAATTAATTCCCTTACGTGAGCGCCTTTGTTTATAAAAAAAAAATATTTAATAAGCGCCAGTCTGGCATGCCTTCTGTGCCTACGTATAAGTTTCTTTAATTTCAATCCTACGACGTACATAAATACTGCTCATTTCAATAAAACGTAAAAATATTATCGTAATAATAATGACTGCTAATGAACCAAAATCTGCATCTAATGACTTTTTACAAAGGCATGTCGCAATTAATTTTCAAAGAAACATTAAAAAAATCTTTTTTGTTGTCAGCATAACAAGTCAATTAATTTCATCCATTGTTTATGTTCCATTAACGGAAAAAATCATAAAAAAACCATATATATATATCGAACACAAAACGCGAAAGTTTCAAAACGTAACAACCTTTAGTCAACGGCTCACAACCTTCTGCTTTTTATGTTAAAGCAAAATAAAAGGACGCGATTAAAAATACGTCACTCATTACCTAAGCATACTAGGAGTTAGAGAAGCGGCAAAGTTCTTAGAACTTACGTAAACCAAAGTTTTACGCTATCAAAGTAAACCACAATAACAATTTTTTGCCGAATTCAGGTTTTGAAATGGTAATATTGCCTTATTATCCAGAAAAGTGGATTTTAAAAAGGAAAAAATGTCAAAGTGGTGAAAATTTATTTTTATGATTACATATGTATATTCATATTAGCTTTTGCCCGAGGCTATGCTCGCGCACAAATAGATTTTCCAAAGAGCAATAAATGACTAATAAGCCTCTTTTATATATATTGAACGTATATATGTTTATTTTTCGACCCATTGTGTTGGTCCACTGCTGGACCGGGACACCTTTCATAGTGAGAGGGATTTAGGCCATAGTCTACCAAGCTGGCAAAGTGCGGGTTGGTAGACTTCATACTATAATATATACATACTAGCTGACCCGGCAAACGTTGTTCTGCCATATAAACTATAACAGTGATGTTATTTTACATATAAACCTTCCTCTTCAGTCACACTATCTATTAAAAAAAATCAAAATCTGTTGCGTAGTTTTAAAGATTTAAGCATACATAGGGATATAGGGACAGCGAAAGCCACTTTGTTTTATACTATGTAGTGATATAGATATACCTAATTATATACCACAGAACATAGTTTATAAAATGTATTCCGTTTCTATGTTAAAATTGATTTATATTTAACACGTAAGGTATTTTTTTAAGCTTTTTTTCGCTTTGCACGCACTCCCGTTTCACCCGCAGAGTATCGAGTTACGATCTTTTGTCTTTAAAATGTACTTCAACACGTCCCAACATACCCTGTCTCTGCCCAGCGAGCAACTAGCACAATCGCCTTCAGTCACACAACGGATACATATTCACCTGTATTCCAATACGCATAAGACTTAGATTACACGCATATCCTAACAATACCTCATAATGCATACTTATAATTTAATAGCTCTTACTCTCAATGAAAAACGTTGATGCATTTATGAAACAAGGATATTTAGTTTTAGAACACGAACCCTGGCTAACAGCAACCGTTGAAATGTCGCGAATAGTGCATTGCGATTATTACAGCTATTTGGATGTCACGGCGAGGGTGCAATGGGACTACTTACGTACCCTCCCTCAGGGTAGCTTTACCCTACTGAATTGAAAATGGGGTTGTGATTCATTTCCCACGAGTCCCGCTCGCGCTGCACAAAAGCCTCAAACTTTATTACGTTAAAGAGATTTACTGGAATAAAATTGGTTGAAAACTTCTTAATAAGACGCATCTGTGCAATGTTGGAGAAATTTTTCGCCCGCGTTACGGTGCAAAAATTGCATGTCAATATAGTACATATATATTTATAGTACAGTATAGTACAGTACATATGTATTTCAGTCGAAAAATTGCTACTAACAAAGCCAACTGCTACACGGAGATACAATAAAGTTATAACAAATTTCGTTGTGATCATTACATCTAGCTACTGAAACCAAATAAGCACATATAGGTTCCGGCAGACATCGCTTCGTTCTGTATAAATTTCAATATCGTCAATGGATAATATATTTGTCGATAGAACGATACACAATCCACAATAGGTCGTTTTGAAGCAACACAGGTGTAATGCACACGCGTGGCACTCCATTTCCGTGTTAGATGTAATTTTGCGATACAAAACGAGTGTTTCCATTGGACTGGATGCGGTGTAGGTAGCGGCGAGGTGCGATAACGTGGTTAATGTGCGATACGCCACCGTTTCAGTGCCGCGGCGAGTCGTACGCGCACACCGGTTTACGTGTCAATTCAGCTGAACAAACGCGCTCAACGGAACGTTACTTATTGTGAACACTTGAAAACGAATGCATCGAAATATTACAACGTTTAGATCCGATATTAAACAAAAAAAAATATGCTTACGAATCCATATCCCCGGCTCTTGCTGGTTTGTCTGTCTGTAATGACCACCGCCTCCTCTATGTCGCCGTAGACCGCAAAGTGCTCCCTCAGGCTTTTGTCCGTCGTGTGGTACGGCAGTCCTCCGACGAACAGCTTCGTCCAGGTGGTGTCTTTCTGTCCGGGCAGCGCGCCCAAAGCCAGCAGCCCCTCGGGCTCGGCCGGCAGAGCGCCCGCCATCAACATGCCTTGCACCGTCTCCGTCGCGCCGGCCACCTCAGCACTCCCTGAACACTGTCACCGTCCGCTGTGGCGGATCAGTACGCACGAGCCTATGTTATCGTGTAAACACTGATGTCGTAGGGTACGAGCGTTCAGCGTGGTGGTTGCGCGCGGACTGATGCTCGGCGGCGGCGCACGTGGCGGTCCGTCACTAATTTTAACCCCCGCCGCGCTCCCCCCGCCGGTCACCAGATGCGTCGGCAGAGCCCGCCGGCGGGCCACATGCGTTGCGTGCCCTACTGCTCGCTGCCATGCTACCCTCCACCACCTCGCTCGCCTTTGCCTCGTTATCATTGTTGTACCTCCTCGCCACTATGATAACTCCCACCTTAATACACAGGTAGACTTGTTTCAGTAGTGGTACACGGTCCACTCGACTTAGCTTTAAAACTGTAACTTTTTAAAAGCGATTCTCACCTCATGTATGCATTGCATACGTTTTATCAAGATAACGTAAACATCCGGCGTGCACGTAGGAATTTTTCCTTTTATCGGAAGCCAGTAAGGTTCGTAATATAACGAACAATGCAACGAGATCGTCTATTACATTCAAAGGATCCATACAATTCAGACAATGAAAATTAAATGATTATATGTAGTTACAATTTATTCATAAATATTATGTCAGGTATGATAAAGTAGCAAAGCGCAGTTTGGCCTGGATTAGAAATATATATTTAATAAGTATTTTATCATATTAGATAAGATTGAATTTTGTGCTGCGATTAGAACACCTACACCCATCGATAAAATAGTTAGCAATTGTTTTAGTAGTAGGTAGTAAGTAGTATGAGTAAGGTGCCACTTATCTGGCAGACCGTAACATGAATTGTGAATTGTATTCCAGCTAGAAGTCTAGAATATCGCGTGCCGAAAGTAGTGAGCTTCCAGCATAACTTGTTTTTTTTTTTTAAAAATCTTATTAAACAAAACTACATTCAATTACTATTTGATACACCTAATGTGAAATATGTGCATGCTAAAATAATTTTTACAAAGTCATCTCTCATGAAATTGTAGATACGCTAAGCTCAAGTTTTAATTTTATGTACCTACTATAGTTTTTTATACTATGTATATTATAAAATTAAGTAAGATTTCATCTTGTATCTAGCTCTAAGCTGTAACCTTCATAATTCTACTTACCTCATTTATTTTTCAATTGAAATTTTATTTAATGCAACTAATTAGTAGCGAATTAATTTGCTTTAGCCACGACAACGTTATTATATGCTACGCAAACTTGTAATATGCAGCTATATGAGTGAAGGGAAAACAATGTAAGATTACTAGTGCTTCCAATTGTTGGAGACAGTGTTAATTGTAGGTGAAAAAAGGATCCTAGTATTAATACTTTATTGAGTTGAATAGTATTTCTATAAACAACCGAACAGACACCGGAGGGGCTCAAAGTCTATTTCTTTTAAATTTAGTTATCACCAAATTTTTTTCTTCGTTTAAAAGTCTTTGAGCCGTTGTCATCAAAGTTTCTCGTAACAATATTGACAGTGGCATATCTCTGCTAATACATTTTGGAGCAGCTTGTTGCAATATCCAGAGTCCAGAGCGTCCGCGATTGCGTAAGAGATGCGCACCCAGTAGTGGGACATGAAAAGGGTTGAATCGAAGTATTTTTATGTCTCATGCGCTTCGAACTTGTGCTCGACAAAATCCTAAATCCCTATCCAAAACCTTCGCCAGAAAAACTTTATAAGTGTGATGGTAACTCTTTCGCTGATAATTGCTTTGTTCCACGCATCTTCGTTATAATATCAGAATTGTGTTTTTCGATTGCTGAGTAACGCATGCTCTAACTTTCAATTTTTGCTTATTAAATTTCAATTATATATTTATTTTCAATTTTACTGCTGATTGACTTAGCCCATTTAGATTTATCCAAAGGTTAATTTTGTTTTTTTTTTGTTTATTTGTGTATAAGATGTTTTTTGTTGTGTGTGCTGATTGTTACGGGACGATATGGTCGATAAAAAAAAAGCAGATTTTTTTTTATTAATTAGTAAGTGTACAATTACTAGTTAGGACCGGTCTACTTCCACAGTCTCAAGTGTCACGCGGCAGGAAGCCAGATCGAGCGACGTGGGTCGGTGGGAAATGCATTGTTCTAGCGGAATATGTGGAGCCAGTCACTTCCTCCGATAGCCATTGTTGACGTATCGCTTCGTATTTGAGAAAACTCTTCCGCCATAAATTACATACCTATACATACAGGAGAGTATATAATATACCTACTTAGTATTAGATATGTACATTTGGCCACATACATATATTATTATATATTCCATTACACGAGTATAGACCATGTTTTAGAGCATTTATAACAGTTGTATAATTTTATCGTAGAAGACTTATTTACCTGGGCCCCGTTGGTTCAGTGGTTAGCCAACATGTCTGCTGATTCAGAGAATGCAACTTTACGGTTCAAATAATTTTTATTTTAGGAGTGCAAATGTTTTTTCTGCGGCTGGCTGTAAAAAATATCTCTATAAATAAATATTTACAAATGGACATAATATATATAGGTATAAGTACAATATGTTTATCAGCTATCTTGGTATCGTTTTGTATTCCTAAGAGTAGGTAAATATAGGTCTAAGTATACATGTATATTACGCTAGATCGGAAGGGTATTAAGTAAAGGCCAGTCAAGAGAATTAATAGAATTAATAATTAATTATGACGACTAGGACGAAAGTAAAAAAGGCGACAAAGTTTTACACAATCATAGTAGTAATCCTTTAGCCCTGCCTATCCCTAAAGGTAATAAGGATAACGACATATATCTATATAGAAGCACATCATAGCAACTATTACATTTCCTCGATCTTATCACACGTTTGTTGACTATCCACCAATAGTAGAAGCTTACTAACAACGAATAAAAAATTCATTAAACATATGATATGATGCGTGACGCGAAATTTCAGATAAGTAGTTTAGAAAAAAAATTCTTTCAAAATCCACCATCTGCCTCCCCAACGCAAGGGTGGCGTGCTCGCAGCTGGCAACGCACGCGCACACAATGGCAGCGATCAATGAACTCGCGGGGTGGCTACCCGGCACAGATAATATACGTATACCTACAATTGAAATACGTATCATTTAAGGATCAATCTCTATATGTAAAAAAGTACAAACTTTACTATGACGGTGTTGTATCTACGTTTTCTTAGTTACTTCCCCTTAATATATTTTTTTAAAGTATTAATCTAGTCTTTGGATAGAGTATGACCACAGCAGCCGAGATACAATAAGATCGATAATATCTTGTTTGTAGCTCTGTATTCGGATGTCTCATTGTATACTCAGTAGACTTTACTCAGGTAAAGGGAAGATTCTCTTAAATTGGGAGCAACAGCTGATCCTTTTATGTGTCTGTTTTGTATGAAAAAAATTGACATAGAAAGCGACAAAAATTCTACAGTTAGTTTGCGAGGCATTCAACAGCTGTGTTTGTTATTGCATAGAGAAATTTAGATTTGGATTAATTTCGCAGTAGGTACCTATAGTCACGTTATTGTATTCAATATTTACTTAAAAAAACACAGCTTTGACTGATATAATAAAGCTGTAGCTGTTCAATCACGGGTTAGGTATCTATGTACAAGTTTGCTAAGGTGCTAATTTAATTAAGTAGGTTAAGTAACCTATAATCTCATTTGAACCATAGTATCACACAAAATCTTTCTTACATAGTATAAAACAAAGTCGCTTTCTCTGTCATGTCATGTCTGTCATGTCCGCTTGTTCCCTTAAAT
>DWUN01001851.1:0-15350 GCA_018249975.1 Passova gellias | reverse complement strand
CCATTTGGGACATAAACGTAACTGGTGAAATGTGGGGGTGTACTGCACACTCCTCTGCCTACCACTTCGGGGATTACAGGCGTGATGTTACGTATAACATTTTATAAGGCTTTGGATAGGAGAGTGGGAGAGGGGGCAGTAGCCACTTAATTAGTGGTCCACTTGGCTGTATTATAATATTTTTAATTGGTTATTTCTTAATTTTATGTTATGTTATCATCTGACTTTGTTTTAAATGAATTATATTGGGCTAATGCAATAACTGCCTACCCGTTAGCTTACCTACCTAGGCCAAGGCCTACCTGGCGTGATGTTATGTTATGTTTTTATATTGGGCTACATCAAAAGCATAAATGATGGTTATTGCTACAAAATTTAATTTCATGATACATATGTACTGTTTGTCAAACAGTTTCGCGCGGCATTGCGTCTGGTTGTGAGCGATGGGGATCCCCGGGAGACACTGACAGGCTTCAGCAAGATCGGCGAGGGCAGCACGGGCGTGGTCTGCGCCGCTACGGACGTGCGAACGCGTCAACGCGTCGCCGTCAAGATGATGAACCTGCGCAAACAGCAGCGCCGCGAGCTGCTCTTCAATGAAGTGGTTAGTATTGTTTAAATCATTTCAATTATGTGTGTTTTGCGGTTTTAGTCCTCGATGAGTTGAGATCCCTTGCGACTCCAAGATCCAGCATATTGTTGCTTGTCAATGATGTACTGTAGGATACTAGTGGGCACTCTGAGATTACATTTCTTCGTACAGCAAGTTAATGTTATGATAGAAGTCAACAGACAAGTAAAATGAACATGTCGATCTTTCTGTTAAATTAATTATTTCGTGTCAGTGCAGAACTATTGTCACTGGCAGGGTGTATCTGGCCAGTAACCAGTAGCTGGATTGTGTGTATCGTGCTTGCAGGTGATAATGCGTGACTACCCGCACCCGAACATCGTGCAGATGCACGCGACGTACCTGGTAGGCGACGAGCTGTGGGTCGTGATGGAGTACATGGCGGGCGCCTCTCTCACGCAGATAGTGACGCGCGCGCGCATGGACCCCGAGCAGATCGCCACCGTGTGCAAGCAGTGTCTTAAGGTGACGGACCACCTACACCTCCACATTTGATTAATTGTTTATTATTATTTCTTTTTTCACCCGTTTTATTGATCCACTGCTGGACCAGGTCTGCTCTCACAGTGAGAAGGATTTATGCTATAGTCTACCACGCTGGCCTAGTGCGGATTGGCAGACTTCACAAACTGCAGAAAATATTACATAATATATACTTTGTAACGCCTGCAGGTTTCCTCGCGATGTTTTCTTTCAGCGTTATAACAAATTTTTACTTTAATGGAAATGCAATTTTTTTGCTAAATGAGAAGAATGACATTTTCTCTGAAATGTTGGAACAGAGAGACATACATGACTGATGTAACTTTTCCAGGCATTGGCATTCCTACATGGACAAGGCGTTATACACCGAGACATCAAATCGGACTCCATTCTCATGACGGAAGATGGTCGCGTGAAGCTCTCTGATTTTGGTTTTTGTGCTCAAGTCTCTCAGGTAAAGTTATTCGTTTGAAATCTTTATACAGTCTTTCATTACTCCTAAACTCAAGTGCCCATAGAAATTAATATATTGTATATAATCCCAGGAACTACCAAAGCGCAAGTCATTGGTGGGAACACCGTACTGGATGTCACCGGAGGTTATATCCAGACTTCCATATGGACCTGAAGTTGACGTGTGGTCTCTAGGCATCATGTTGATAGAGATGGTCGATGGTGAACCGCCCTTCTTCAATGAACCACCATTACAGGTACTTCAATGTACAATTTTAGTTTTAATAATTATTGCACCCAAATTTTGGTATGCTTGTTTTTGGATTGCTTTTTGATTTTGAGTTGATTTTATTTGTAGGATAGCTATATTAACTGTGTGGATATGTAAAGATGAATGTTAATGGCCTATAGTTTCGTTTGAAATACTGGAATGAGGCATTTAATATGTTTCCAGAAGTACACTACACTGCCTGTCAAAAGATTGAGACCACCATAAAACTGTTAAGAAAGTTATAATTCTGTATATTGAAAGTGTATGAAACTGTAATTGTCCTGTTGTCATACTCAACTTATATATGGGTACCTTAAATTAATGAATATATTATAGTGGTGTTTCATCAAAATTTCTGCCTTTGCCGTTTCCTTGTTTCCAATCTTGGCATACAAGCAATTAATTTATTTATAATCTTTACTGAGATACTCTCCAGCTTCTAAAGTGTACCATATTTCTGGATTTGAACAAGCCTCTTTACATTCAAAGTATGATCAGAAGGCTGTATAAGAAAGCTGGGTTCTTCAAAGAGCCAATAACAAATTGATTGCTTGTATGTGAATATTGATAATAATTTTAAAAAGCCAAATGTTAAAGTTAAAATTAAAATTTGAAGTTAAACTATATTGTCGTCACAAGTAAGTCTAATATGATATAGATGTAGTATTGCAATCATGGATAGATATGATAGATAAATCCTTGGTCCAGGCCATGCGGCGCATCCGCGACATGCCACCGCCGAGGCCGCGCGGCGCGGCGCGCTGCCCGCCCGACCTCCTCGCTTTCCTGGAGTGCGCGCTGGTGCGTGACCCGGCGCAGCGCCAGCCCGCCGCGCGCCTGCTGCTGCACCCGTTCCTGCGGCGCGCCGGGCCGCCCGCGCTGCTCGTGCCGCTCATGCCGGCCGCGCACCACCAGCCGCACCACGCCCACCACCACCACGCGCAGTGAACGCCACGCCCCCGTGAGTTTCAATAATTCTGCATGGTTCTATCTCATTAATGTGACTCATAACTACGCTAAACAAGTAACGCCCAGTGTAGATATGATTTGTTTTCAACCTAATACTCTTATTCCGAAAGCATTTAGGGTACCAGCTTGACAAAATTCGAATTATTCAATATCTAGAGTAGCTCCCACTGGTCAAAACTACTGGATGGACTTGTATGAAATGTGGCAGACAGATTTTTTATAAGCTTATTAACACAATATTTTTTATCCCGCTATTCCCACGGTACCAGAATCTATAGGGGTTACACCGAGGGGCAAACTTTATTTGTTATTAACATTTTATGAAAATGGCTCTTTTTTGTTCCAGATTTTCAAGAATTCTCAGGTACGAGACTTCTAATGTATTTCAACTGAACGAGTTGCATTTTCACTTAAAAATAAGAGTAAGCCAGTTTACCACTAACATAACAATGAAATGAACTTTATCTACATTTTTTTAGAAACAAATAAAATCATTGTAATTTTTACTTAATTGCCTCGATACTTAATAAGGCTAGAGCAGCGACATAAGATATTGTATGAATTTTGTTGTACAAAGAAATAATTGGTAGCTATTGTTGATGTTGTGATAAAAACCAATCTTCACTGTGGACTAATTATTTACAAAAAGAAATCTTTTTATATTATGGAAATAATAATATCTATATCTATTATTATTAAACAATGTATTTATACTGGACCCAGTGACTGAGGTACTTTGATTGTGTCCGTTTTATTTGCTACTACATATATATTTATTATTATTTATTTCAAACATTCCATATTGAAATTAATCAAGTAAAAATTCAATAAACTGCAGATGTTCTATTTTTTTGAGCATACATTTATTATTGTTGTAATATTTTACCTTGTTTTACTACAAAAGTTTGTTAGTTCACATTTGTTGAAGTATAACTTTGAGTATTTTATTATATTCTATACTTAATATTGTCGAAAGTAAATAATATTTGTAAGTTAAAAATTTAAAATCCCCCGTCCATTTGGTGTGTTCTAGTATTTACTACACTATAGTACAATTTATTAGTTTTGCAGAGTAAAGTGATCAAATCATTGTTTTGAGCTGATAGGTAAAATATACAAAATGGACTTTTGAAGCCCATTATGACAAGTTAATTTCTGTGTTTGGAATCATTATTAAATTATAAGCATCAATTATCACTATTGGCGTGCCAGGAAAAGTGCCTAAGATATTCAAATTCTTAATCAGTATTATACGAAGGATTGAAAAAAATATATGTATTTACATTTAAACATTTGATGTTTCCTCGATATGTTTGTACTCAGACCATTTAGTTTTATAATACAAGTTATGATACACGTAATGTAAAGGCATGTAAATATATAATTTTTTTAATACAGACTAGCAAAGAAACGTAGTTGTTATAATTGAGTAAGGTTCAAAAACATTTTGAATACATCTTGTCACTATTTATTGTCATTATAAATGCCTTACTGTCCCATCGCAGTGGGGAGTAACTTAATGTATTTTAAAATTTCATAAGGATGTGTCAAGCGGTCAGTGGTTGGCAGTTTTCGTTTAAACATGTATAGGACAATTCACAAGAAATTTTATTTACATGCCTTATTAAGTGTAGGTATATTATTTATTATATTATATTATGTGTATGTGTTGTACCGAGGTTGTTTTCACAGTCTTAGAATTCGGCCGGTATTGTTTTACTTTTTTTTAAGTATTTAATTATAGCGAATCGATAAAATTAATTTCATACTACAACAACAACAACATAACATCACGCCAGGTCCTTAACGGGGTAGGCAGAAAATACCGAGTGCCAAATATCTCTGTCCTTGCAAACCTGACGCGCTTTGTCTACAATCATACTAATACTAACATAAAGGCGGGTGGGACGGTTTTTGTCATACGATCAATTGACACTACGTACTGTTACGTTTTTGCTCATACTAAGCCGTTGAAGGAATGTCCTATAATTGAATTATCGAGCGAACATTATAGTTTAACTACCTGCAAGTGACGACACAAGTTCACAAGTAGACCAATTGAAATTCGGTTTTTATAACAATATATAATTACACGCTCTCGTTATATTATATTGAAAGAAATAGGATTAACGCGCGTAAAGTGAGGCGGAAATTCTAAAACTGTGCAAATACTCCTCGTGATATCATGTGATTTCTACCTTAACATTCGTACTTACATTGTAATTTTGTTAATTTTCTTTCGAACTGTTAGATGTATTATCATTACTTCCGAAACTATGTACATTCCGAAGCCCCCTAACGTTATTATAATCGTGTAACATTATATTATCTTTTACTACGCATAGTTATCATTACCTTTAGTTTCGTCACAAATATTTTAACTTTCGTGACTAATTAATTATTAAAGTTGTCTTTGTTTTATGTTATGACATTGTTATGTATGTTACTCGTGGTCAACGTTATGCTTAATGCTAGACCAGTATCACTGAAGCTAGATATTTATTTAGGTTTATATCATATAACATTAGTTTCTAGGTGAATTCTTCAGTAAGTTTTCTAATGGTACTTAGTGTGGCATACTGTTCTGACCATAGTTAGCAAAGTTATATTAAACTGAAAAAAATTGCTATGAGACAACGTCGGATGTACCTATTTAGAGCAGCTCACCCATGATATTTTGTACTTGTAAATTAATTGAATATTGTTTTCCATTTAGCTTCTAATAATTACTAGGAGATCGTACTAATTTCATTTGACATGAATAGAATATGAAGTGCCTTAATTCAGCCTAATGATTGTTGTCTGCATGTTGAACTCATTTGTTATTTTTAGTGTAGTGGACGTTATGAAGCTAATTATTTAATGACGTCGTCATCACAATCTACTTCAATCAAGTGATCGATTAATCGTAATTTATTTCAATAAATTTTCTTAAGGTATATGCCAAATATATTGTAATATCACATTGTTAATAAGAAACTGTTATTAAATATAGATTCTAAACTATTTTGTGGTTATTTAAAATCACCTAGCCGCTGAAAGTTTTCAGACTGAAGTTGTAACAGATAAATTGGTTTTGTAACTCACTGTTTTCATTTTTGTTTTTTTTTTATTTAATTCCGTCTACAAAACAGTCCAATGGGCCACCTGGTAAGTGGTCACAGTCGCTTATGGACACTTGCAACGTCCGAGGAGTCGCGAGTGCGTTGCCGGCTTTGGAGAAGAGCTCTTTTAAATAAAATAAAAATTAAAAGTTGCGAGTGAGATGCGGTCTTGTTTTGTGGAAAGGAAGTATTGTTTGGGGTGGGGTACATCTAGCAGTAGATGTTGGTATGAAAGAATGATGATAATGATGTTGATGAAGGAAATAATAGTTATAATATCAATAGATATAATATCAGTTAGGTTTTGTATAAGGAAAAGCAGTAAAAAAACTATTTTTTCTATTTTACGGATTTATCAAGTTTAAATGGTGCAGATTTTATATATGCGTAAGAAACAATATAAAAGAACTTATTTGTAGAATTCATATTCACTTTCATCCTTCTTGATGTTGTTTTTATAACCTTTTTCAAAGTCCTTAGGAAGAACAATGTATCTGAAATAAATAATAATATGATTTACAAAAGTAAAGTAGGTACTCCAACCTCATAAAATTGACAATTTATTGCCTCATTATCATCACTACGTCGGTGTGTCCCTACCCTCCAAACAGGTACATTTATCATAACGTAAGCAGTGCTAACAGGCGGGAGAAATCTTTTCAGTGACAGTATATTCATGGTAAAATAGGTTGTCGTCCTACTGTCTATCAAGGAAACTGCTAGACATTTGAATGAAATTGAATTTTTTTCCAAGTTTGATACTTTCAGTATATAACATCCTATAACTTGGGAAGTGTTTTTCGTAAATTTATAAGCAAAGCTGAGCTTGTGGTTGTGAGACGTGACTCTGGTGTGTCTATAGATATATAGATAGGTAGGCAACCTGTTTTCGCGCACGGCGTGCATGCCCGCTTCTTGGCAGATGGCGTTGATGTCTGCGCCCGACACGCGGTCCGGTCGCGCTACGAACTCCTCCAGGTCCACCTCCTCCGAAAGGTTCATCTTCGCCGTGATCGTCGAGAAGATCAGACGCTTCTGTCGCCTGACGATGGCAACGCGCAAATAAAACATATTTCACATTACATACAAACTTCAGTTATAGTGAATAGTGTACACTGTTGGAAGTGGGTTGATAGTTAAGAGATGTTGCTATCCAGAATGGAGAAAACTTCACATGCACACAACCTTAGTTAAACAGGATGTACTACAACGCTAAAGCGGCAGCTACACAAGAAATTGCAAGTAACATGTCCTTAACGAGGTACGCACCTGTCTGGAAGTGGGAACTCAATTTTTCGGTCCAAACGCCCGGGCCTGAGAAGAGCTGGATCGAGGGTGTCTGCACGATTTGTAGCCATGATAACCTGTAATTTATGTAACTCATTGCATTAAAACAATAATTCCTACAAACATTTTATGTTGATAAAAATAAAATTCTTCACTACAAGTCATTATGAGAGATTCACAAATACAATTTTGATTTTAATTTTCAAGCTTACAGGTTGAATGGTTTGACTTTTGTTACCTTGACATTAGTGGTCTGGTCAAAACCATCCATCTGGTTTAGAAGTTCAAGTAGAATTCTCTGCACTTCTCTATCAGCACCAGTTTGGGCGTCGAATCTGAAACAGATGAATACTTTTATTTAACTGTATACACATGTGAAATAAACTGAATTCCCAATTTGTACTGGCAAGCTCGTGGGATTAGGGGTAGCAACGATTGAAGGGATAGTAATAATTGTGTCGCTACTAGACCACAGATGATACTCTTGGATGTTTTGACAAATTATTTTAAACTCACCTCTTTGTAGCAATAGCATCTATTTCATCAATGAAAATGATAGCAGGACTGTTTTCCTTGGCAAGACGGAATACGTCGCGCACCATGCGCGGCCCCTCGCCTAGGTACTTCTGGACAAACTCCGAACCCACAACCCGGATGAAGGCAGCTGTAACATACATCTCAATTGTTTAATAATGTCACACTTGGATTTGTTACTTTTGTTTTCTGGTATTATTTGAGAAAAATAACTGCATCCATGATTGAAGAGTGTCTAGACTATTATTATTATACAATCAGTCCAGTTCTCTAATAGGTTAGAGAGAAAGCACCAAGTGCCAAATATCTCTCTCTATATTCATCACTCTTCTCGTGCATACACATCGGTATAGTTCCTAGTCACATTTTACCTATATTTGTATGGTAATATTATTAATTTTTATTATTGGTAAAAACTGACATGTAATTAATTTATCATAAAACAAATGTTTTCCAAAAATGGCAAATAAGGCGTGCAGTGAGAGTAATCAACTTTCTGAATCCCGCACTGCAAATCATAAAGTATTGAAAATTAAATATTTGGATGTAATACTGTTTCTGTAAACCTAATTTCATTAAAGAATAACCTATTAACAATTAAAAAATGAGAATGTTCACAGTTATGTATACAACAACAGTGATAATAAAAAAGTTAATTACCCGTGGTATGATGAGCAACAGCTTTTGCCAGCATAGTCTTGCCACAACCAGGTGGGCCGTACATGAGCACTCCTCTGGGAGGTTCAATACCAATCTGCCTGTACAACTCTACATGGGTCAGAGGCAGTTCAACCGCTTCTCGGATTTCTTGCTTTTGTGTGTCCATACCTCCAATATCCGAATACTGAACATCCGGCTTCTCATCTGTATAAAAAAATATTTTCAAAATCGGTTCATGCAGTTCAGAGTTATGCAGTAACAAATAAAAATACAGACGAATTGAGTACCTACTCCTTTTTGAAGTTGGTCAAAAACATCAAATTGCTAGTGTTACAAACGATCAAAACAAGAGTGGCATAAACTTTTTCTTTTAAAGTGGCATTAATTTTAAAGTAAGTTTTTTTATCTCGTTATTGTCATTTTATATGTATTGTTTACTATTCCATTCTACTTTTAATGCCTACTCAAAATTTAGCAGTTTTAACATCTCTCTTTATTACTGTACTTAGATATTAGTGGAAACTTTACTGTACTTAGTTTCTTTTTAATTGTCACAATAACTTCATGCATCAAAAATTGTGTTTCCCAAAAATGAGTAAACTAATTTATTATTGGTACCTGCTTGCAACATAGAAATGGAGCTATCAGCCTCAGGTGGAAGAACGTCCACAAGTGCATTAGAATGCTTATGCAGAGCAACTGATGCAGAGGGCTTCAACAGTTCCCTGTCTATTGTGGATAAGATGCGCACATAGTAGTTGGATCCTGTAGTGCTGCCAACTGAAAAACAATACTGATGTGTTAACGTACTGTTACCAAAACTTAAATATAGGATAGAAGTATTTTAGAGCATTCTGAATCTATTTCTGTTATTTGCCACTTGTAACTTACAAAGATCTAGACTTGATATTCTGGAATGGTGACATGCTAATATTCAAGGTGTTTTGTTTCTTTGGTACCTTCTAAACAAGGAGTTTTGTTATGTAGCTACAATTATGATGGTACTCATTTTATTATTATGATAAAAAAAATGCAAATGACTGGCCAAAAATTTAACTGGCTTTTAACTAATATGAATTCAGTTTATTTCATAAATCTAAACAAGGATGCAACTCTATGTAATTGGAAGATTCAAAGTATGCTTTTGGTCCATATATGAAATCAGAGTTAGAATTTTCAATCTGCTTAAATCCAATTAAAACATCCATATTTTTACAATATAAGTAAAAATGTCATACCTATCCCTGTGTTTTGATCCACTGCTTCAAGGAACTGTCCAATCACTAAAGGTACTGATTGTATTCTTTTCACCTCCTCCTGAGCATGTAAATATTCCTTCTTAAGATTTCTCTGTTCATCCTTTATATACTCTTCCTGCACTTCTAAAAACTCCAGCATTCGTTGTAACTTCTATAATAAATAATGATGTTTGTAAAATAATATGTATAAAATAAACTATATTGATATGAGCAGATTGTATCGATAACTGTTCCATAACCTCTAACCAATCTCATAAAATATGATTAAAGACAAATTAAAACTAAATTCGCAGGACGTTATTCTCTAGTATGTTATAATTTATAATAATTGATCTAAGTAATGCTTTTAAAGTGACAACTGAGTTTGTGATACATTTAAATAGAAAAAGAATATTAAGAATTACGCTTTGTACATGTTTACCTTATATTTTGTGTACAAATCTTCCGATTCGAGTTCTTCAAACGTTTGTGGTCCGGTTAAGCCCAGGCCTTTGGAATCGATGATCTGGTCATCCTACAAAGAAATTTAGTTCAATATTTGTCACGTCATAGTAAGCGTATATTTTAAAAATAAGTAAGTTGATACCTTTTCGGGTAATATAATGCCAATCTCTTCCATAGTTCGGTTGCAATTATTCTTTAAATAAAATATAACAAAGTCGAGGAATTTTATTTCTTTATACCGACAGACTCTAATACAATCACTATTAGTGACATGCAAGTAAGACAAGCGCTCTGAAACTCATCTGTCAAAAATATTACGCATGTCACGCCTGTTTCGTTGTACGTAAATTAAACGAAAATTATTTTAATATATAGTTATCTTTTGTATTATTTTCAAGGGACATTAGATCAATATACTAGAATTAAGAATAACAAGTTACTCATAAATTGAAAAAAAATATTTATGTGCGATATGGATGTAATTACTTTTCATTCGTTTTACATACGGAATTGGGCCCATCTAAGGTTAAATATTTTGATTGTAGGTAGTGAGTTGTTTTATAAAAGGTATTATAAAAGGTATATGAGCTTTTAGCATAGGTGGCTTATCTATATATATAAAAATGAACGTTTGTCCGTATGTCATCGATGAACTCAAAACTACTGTACCGATTATTATGAAAATTGGTATATATATGTATTTTTCAACGGAGAAGGTTTGTATAATGTGGTCATTAATGCCACTCGCCACCTGGTGGCGCTGCAGAGTAGCAACTTCTGCCCCGTTCAACCAATTGTCATGAAAATCAGTATGACCATGTATTTTTCACAGAGGAAATGAATATGATATTCGTATTAATGGGAGCTACCACAAGATGGCGCTTCCATGTATCAAGTCAAAATTTATTATAGTTGATGGCGTAGCAACGCGCGCCGGGTACAGCTAGTAACATATAATGGATTATATAGTAGAAAAATTTATAAGGCAGAACAACGTTTGCAGGATCACCTAGTATCTTACACGGAGAAGGAACACGCAGCATGAGACAATTCGCCTAGGTTACCCTAATCCCTAATGTATATGTACTTGCCCCAAGTTTTCTCCAAGTCAAATATAAACAAACCTGATATTAACACCCTAAAAACAAGTATAAGATCAATAAGGAAGATTTTACATATTTTCGTCCTTAATGTAGGAACCGTTGGCCATCTGTAGTTAAGACGTTTCCTACACCAACGTTAAATACTTGATTATACAGACCTTTGTGGATCAAATATATAAGTAACTTATAAGGAAACTCAAATATGAAATTATGGTAGAAAAAACTTGCCAAATCGCACATTTAGTAGCGAAGAACATTAAATTTTTTTAAAAAAATCGAAAAACGTAATGCATGACAGGTGCTATTTAAAGAAATTAATGTATTATGATTTTTTCCGAAAGTTTCATTGATCCCATTGGTCTAATTGCTGGACCGAACCTGGACCTGGACCACCGGGACTGGACCCAGGACCTAGACCTGGACCACCTCTCATAAGCGAGAGGTGGTGGGTGGATTAGCAGACCTCACACACTTCAGAAACATTATACATTATTATCACACTCTAGTTGAGCAGGTGTCCTCGCGATGTTTTTCTTCACCGTTATAGCAAGTGATATTCAAAAGCGCGCTACTGATATCAACGAAACGTACTTTTCTAATGGTTTTTACCTGTCGTATGCTGTAACCTAGTGGCACTAGAATAAATTATATTCTAATTACCCTCGAATGAATCGCGAGAGGAAACCCTTTGGATATCAGGCTAACAGTAAAATCACAAATGAGATATTTTTCTCAACCGCCGAAGTTCGTAGTATTGTGTATGTTATCTATTATTTAATGAATGAAAAACCGATTGCAATATTCGAATTTATTAAATTATACACATTTGCTTCCAATTATTTGCCTATGTACATAATATAATTAAAAAGTCTACCGTAATAAAATAATATTTTTTTTTCATGTGGATTTTTTATTGTTACCTATAAAATTATATACATCATTATCGCACGTAAATATGTACTCTATGGAAACAACTTGTTCAAATACATACCCAATGCAATATTGCTAAATACATTGATAATATTTTATTTGTATGTCGCGTTATAAACACACTTTAGAACAACAGTTATTGTATAGAATTAAATGTGACATAGTAACAGTGATTAGGAGAGATTTAAAACCTGGCCGGAAAAAACAGTTGCTTGAACAAAAAAAATCAACACAAAAATCAATAATAATTAGCCCGGGGAAATAAGAAAATCAAAATATAATTTAAACCAACTATAAATGATTATTTACACCAACAAGTCCAAAGCGTTGTAAACCTTCTACACGTAGTAGTGTCATGAATAAACTTAAAGTAATACCTTAACTATTAACTCAACATAATTTTAATATTATTAATCATTTATCACGATAACATATTACATAACATTGAAATATCACATTAGAAAATGTTTAAACATTACAATAACCGTTGAAAATGGCAAATTATAGTTTTACACAATTTAATAATTCGAATTGTAAATAATTACACACAAAAGACATTAGAGGAACATTATCGATAATACAATCGCGTTGACTGCTCTCGTGTAGACCGTTTGCCATCGCGAATACCTTGCGTGTCTTGACGGATATCGACCCGTGCATTTAGTTGCGACAGTGGGTCCATTACAATCAAAAATGTTGTTAAATCAAAATTACTTCATTTTGCAATATAATGAAAATTATTAAATTATCTTTGATTAAAAATACAACTCATGTGATTCGAATCCCAACTGAATGCTCAAAATTAATTTAATTCTCCTCCACGTTATTAATACCGAGGTAGACATTGGGTTATACGTTACATTATTCAGATTTGCGGAACGTTATTTCTAACAAGGCTTCCGTAACAGTCGGGTTGGTTCTTACATATAAACAACCAGTCTTTTACTAAAAATATTGCTTCTTGATGTTTAGGAAGGCTGCTTGGTTTTTCAAATAAGATCTCGTCAAATCATTTATAGACTTTATAATGTACACGAGCATTTATCATCTACATGATCAAAATGAAGGTATTAAGTACACCTAAGCATTGAAAGGCACTAAGACCCTAATCTACTATAGAATTTCTATACACGGGATTTGATGTTGCTTTAAATACATTATACACGCCGGCAGTTTCCATCCACATTTTTATTCAGAAACTGCATAGACGACTGCAGTCGAACCATAGTCAATTTTATACTACACAATAGTTTCACGACTAGCCAATTGTTATGTATATACAGTTCAAATAACTAATATTGTTAAGCCGAATACATACCGAATTTCAAATTTCATAATAGGATTCAACATGAGTACTAACTACATTAAATGCATCTTCACTCATTCAAAATATATACATGACTCGAACGTTGACGTGTTAACAATATAGTGAGAAGTCTCGAAATTTGACAATAATTTAGCAAAGATCATGTCTAAGATTTATAGGCTTAGGACATCGAGACTATGTGGATATTAAATAAGATGGCCATGTGATATTCATATCTGTACACAGGTATTTACATATAGAAACTATACAACAATCAAATGAATACAAAGTTTGTAATTTGGCAGTTGTACCAAATGTATTAGGATACTCAACATTGGTTGTGGTGCCTGCTTTACTTTTCAAAATAAATAACATTATTATTCATTCAAGTTCTACAATCGTCAATCAATAAATCTACTTTTCAAATGCAAGTATTACAATATTTATCTTGTCATATGCAATTCTCTACAAAAACGAAACTTATAGTTTCAAGACTCCAGGAGCGAGCTATAATATATTATATAATTGGTTATAAGTTCATGTGTTATATTGCCTACGACTTTTTAACTTTGTCACCAGATTACAAATTTTCAAAGCCGGACCAAGTTTCAGTCCCATATATTTCATCATCATATCAGAATTCAGCAACAGCAATGCTTTACCATCAATTTCCTGTAAATAAAACAATAAACCATTACAAAGATTCGAATATAGTCTTCTGAAGTGGAATAAATCTACAATAAAATACGCCAGGATGTAAGGTTACATATGAACATTTAAAGTTTCGTAATAAGCTCCGTGAAGAATAGAAGTCTAATAGCAGATATGGGGGCATCTATTAATGATGAGTAAAATCTCATACAATCTTAATGCGGGGAAGAGAGGGGTCGGCAAATATACACGTATTTGAGTGAACCTGACCCAATCTAGCACAGATTAACCTAACCTACTCGCATCAAAAATACGAAATTCGAACAATCTTATGTAAGATTATGGAGAAGAAGGTTTAAAAAGTACCAAAATCACCCCACATAAATAGTTATTGGATGGTTTTGATATTTATGAAGCTGATAATAAAATATACTGACATGTTTCCGGAAGAGATCGGCGTGCGCGGCCAGCGCCTGGTCAGCGGCGGCGATGAAGCCGATGACGTCTTCCACCGACCAGTCGCCGGGCGGCGCGGCGGGCGCGGGCGGCGGCGGCGCGCCCGTGGTGGACGACGCGGGCTCGGCGCGCTCGGGCGACACGCGCGCCACCTTGCCGCCCGCGCCGCTGCCGGCCCCCGCCCCCGCGCCCACACAACTCACCACACTCGCCTCCGCACTCGTCCCGTTCAACTCGCTGTCGCTGCTTGGCTCCTGAAATGGCCATTGATACTAGCTCTATAATTTTATTACCCCTCATGCTATTATCTACTAATTGTCAACAATTTTACATGCCAACAAAAACAATCTTGAAGCACAACATAGTAACTGCCACAAGTATCATAAAGTGCAGCAAATAATAATATACTTATGGTGCTCTGAAGTCTTTATTAGTAAATTTAGCATAATGGATACTTACACTCTTTGGCCTCTTGATAGCTGCTACTGAAGTTACACAGTTAGAGGTAGACTCTCCACAGAGGGTGCAAGGCCGACCAGCGGCCTCACCTGTGTCTATCTCTATCATCCCCACACAACATCCAACTCCAACACACACTAATTTGAGCCAGTTCTTCAGTTCATCATTTGTCAACTCTGAGGGTACCTTTACAGAGTAGTTTTTGTTACCAGTTGAAACCTATAAAAGCAAATTTCACAGTACTGTGCATATTAACAAACATCATATTTATACATTTTGGTATGTAACATTTACTCAATGTTAATGTAAATGCTAAATGTATAAATTCTGTAATATATTATTTATTAAAC
>DWUN01001850.1:0-15353 GCA_018249975.1 Passova gellias | reverse complement strand
TTGACAAACACAGGGTAGTTGAATAGTTCTTTTATTATTTCTATAGTATTTTAGAATTATTCATTTTTCTAATTATACGTAGCTACAAACATCTTCAATAACCAACCGTAGTCAATAGAAGCACGAAACTCGAAAACTCATTACAAGCGAAGTAATATTTTGCAAAACAATATTGAAACAAGTGACGTTGGTCGTAAAGCGGCAACTACGGGCAAACAATGTTAAGCTTTAATAAAACTCCATGAATAGTTATACTTAAACAGACTGGAAATGCAACTATCTGCTCTGAGGCACCTAAATATATCCCTGTCTATATCTAGGTTCGGAGACACAAACTATTTACCACTATATGAGTTTGCAACAATTGCTTTTCATTGAGAGTAATACATTGCTGAATAACGTGGTAGTCGACAAGAAGTGTGGAGGGCGAGTAGCAATGGACTGGTCCAAAACTGTATGTTTTGTCCATTAGATGTAGATCAGTGTTTCGAGTTGAAGGGTGGGTGTGAGGCGACGGTCCTTTGATTCCGGCGAGATTAAACGTGCGGCAGACGGTGGCGCCTCTATCGATTGTTGTTGTAATTACAACGCTATCCTCGGCCAGTCGCAAATGAAATTGTTCCGGACAGAGCCTACTATGGATGCCAATGTGTTATTGCAGTTGTTGCAAGCAAATGCCGATGTATATATTTTGGACCTTATGCGTTTAATGTGTGAGGGTGTGGCATTATTATTTAGGATATTAAAATTGCTTGCGTATCCGTTGCGGATATTCTGAAACATTTTATAAAGTTTACACGGATATATATAAGTATATATTTTGTGATGAAAAAAGGTAAACATTTTTCTATACGTCAACAATAATAAAGCAACAAATTAGATAATTTTTTATTTTTTTCACATTTTTAGGATTCAAGTTTCAATTGTTTTATTTTATTTAATCGCTTAACAGAATAGTAAACGTTATATAGCTTTGCAATTCAATTATATAGATATCTATAATCATTTTCAAAATGTGCTACAGATGTATGTTCGTATGTGAATTATGCCAAATCGCAATGAGCCAGGGTATTAGACCTTTCTCCTTCTCGTCGAAAAAAGGTACTATTTGCAGTGATTTCTCAGGCGTAGCTTGTGAGGACGATGCTTTGCAAGTTACGGGATGTGTCTGATTTGTTCATTGTACGCGCTATAAAACTAGTCCTGTTACGGTGGCAAGTAATTAATGATTTTTCAAGCAATGCCATTAGCGTCTCGAGGTGACCGTTGCTGGTTGTCAGGCTTGAAGACTCTATGGTTGCGGGCTCTCCACTAATGGGTGCCCAATTGCATCCAGTGGTGGTGCCTTAATGGGAATCGATGTTTTAGGGTTCTATCTACTTGGGGTCACACGTATGGATATTTTTATACGACTATAGTGCAACATCATAATTTACATTAAGGGATTGTGATGCACACATATCTAGATTATAATTAAAATATTTTTAGGCTAATAGAACCAAGTGTTTCATAAAGATGAAAGTAAAAACTCAAGAGAGATGAGAACGTAATGACATAATGCACAAAAAAGCTCTCAAGTAGTCAAATTTACGTGAAAACGTTAAAAATTCACTTCGTAAATAGAACAGTTGCGCAATGCGCGAGATGCGCTTCAAATCCACATTCAGATCCGAAATACGAATGGGAACAGAGAGAATAATCCAATAAAACATTCGTAGCTCTCAAAACGTATCTACGTCTACGAATCTACGTGACGTAGACGCCTTCCAACGCATGCGTATAGCACTCGTACAGAACAAACGGACAGTGCCAATTTCAATTGTAGAAAAAAAAATAACCAATTCCAAATGGAGAAAGCTTTCCAGCAACCAATAGGAGCGCTTACAGTCGTAATGCCGACTGTGTGGGCGGAGCGAATGATATCTAGCATTGGAATGTAGGTTGTATTTGTTTTGCTGGATGCGAAGGCTTTATTGCGTGGTGTTTGAGCTTCTTTCCCCTTGAGGAAGGCATAGGCGGAAAGCTCGATACGGTTTTGGGACGAGACATTTCACATAATGTAGCCTTATGTAGCAGTGGAACCTTTGAATTCAACAGTTGGATGACCTGAATTTATGCATAATTGTTCAAGTTACCTTAAGCTTTCAGATACAATACTGCAAAAATAATAAACTGCTGAAAATAGTCATATTAGAAAATACAAAATAAACGAACAATTCCTTGAGACATTTTGTTTGGTGAAAAAAGATAAAGAGCCTCCAATACCATTAAGGAGTGTCTCTTTCCATTTATATATAACAGTGAGTATTGATTTTTCGATAGGGAAAAAACGAAGGCAACGATCTATGCAGATCTGGAGTGCTCTCGGCACATCAGATGGCACCGGCGGGGCAGCCTCCGCAGACAATCGAACGCTGGGGGGCCCCCACCGGAGGTCGGGGAACCGGCAAAGATTATGTGCCAAATACACCTAATACGCGTATACCCAGCCGCTATAATACCTCCGAGGTATTTGTTTGTTCACATAGTTTGTATTTTTTTCATTAACAGTGTTTCTAATGAATATTTTCATAACAGTAGAAACTTCACATTATTAATGCACTCTCACAGGTCACTAGAAGTTGTTATCTATTGTCTTATAAAATGTAACTTGGTGCGATTAGTGTTTCACAAATAAATATTTATCTTAGCGTGACTGTGGCCTTTTGCATTTTTTGCCTTTTTAATACTATGAATTGTAATTAAAAATTAAGCTAACTAATAATTTCTCCTGACTACACTAGCCATTATTCCGATTAAACCCGTTATGAATATTTAATTATTTAACTTAAATGAAAAGAGGTATCGTTTCTTAAGTTTCTCCTCAGCCCAAAAGTTTGTACAGCATACCTACATACAACGTATAAAATCTATGAAGTTAATCGCACTGCCGTTTATTAATGTACTGAATTTTTTTAACGTATCATCCAAAGGTCGATTACACGATTAAGTAATTCCTAGAAGGCTTTCCTTTCTATCATCTGGTTTATCTTTGCCAATATCGACCCGTCGGCGGCGACTTCCCATTCTCGAAGTAAAACACGGCGGGAAGGAAACCGCGGGATAAACCGCCCCCCACCACCACCCCGCCCGATCTTTACGTTTCAGGAATAAATATTTCAGAGCGTGTGCTTCGGAAGTTAAAGTTATGTATCGCCCACGCTGGTAACAATCCGAGAATGAGAAACGCTCGCTCACTTTTATGTAACTTGCTTTCGTCTGCCGTTTTACGGTTAAACTAGAGTTTCCCGTCTGCGTGTGTCTTTTAACTTCGTAGTTTGTACTTGTATATGAGAAACATAACGTAGAAATCCGACCGATAAGATCCGCAAATACGTTTAAAATTCTTTTGACAAAATGACCGTAGTATTTAGCTTGTAGTGGTGATAGGTATTAAGACGAAGTATTCCATTATTTATGGATTTATTATTGTTTGTGTTTATAGTTTGTGCACTTGTATAATTTTTCTAAGAACGTCTCGTTAACAGTTTTTTTTGGGAAAAACGTTTACAGCGTTATCAATGCACGGAGACAATGGATTGATCGAAGCAAACTTTAATTATATTATCAAATTTATATTTCTAAATCTATGTACACTCTTCATTAACATATCCAATTTTTATTTAATTGGAAGGACGAGAACTTAAAGGTGAACGAGTTTTTATTATAATAAAATTTCAGGCAACATTTCCTAAACTCAAAAATAGCTTGGGCTAAAAATTGCTTTTATTCCTTACTCCTTAGAAAAATTTTGACCTTTCTTATGAAGCATACCTAAATATTTATACAGTTTTGGACAAATAAAATAAATAAATCCAATATCAACCAACAAGTAAAATGATGGCCCTAGGTGATATGCCACATGATGAAGATGTATTCGCTATGAATCTTTGGACCTTAAGATCCTTGTCGTCGTCCCTCAAAATTTTTAAGTCACCATAGAATTAACTTTGTCATTTTGATTAAGAGCTACTTAAATAAATTATTCTTTTTATATGTTACATCAGAAAATGTCAAAGCATTGGAAACAATATTGTATTTTATAAATGTAATTTGTGCAGATCAATTTATTTACTGTAACAACGAAACTACGAAACTGCGTACGTTCTATTTATAAATGGAACAATCTATGTTATCAATTATGTAACAAGTGCGTGTGCGCAATGAACGTTAAATTAGTAACTGGTTATTATAACGTTATGATGTCATAGAGCTAGAAGTACTCGTAGCATGTACCGGCATTTCGTCATAATCTTAACGACGTTACCTTGTTGCAATGAAATCACAAATCAATTTTACCGTATGTAAAAGGTATTTCAAAAGAAAGTATAGAAACTGTACATCGGCCAAAATCAAACTTCGTTGGATGTTTATTAATCTGCAGATACTACGCTTTTTAACAACGAAAAGGTACAAGTAAGTACAATACAATACAGTACAATACAAATTACAATAGTACACCAGGGTTACAACGCAATCAAATATATTAATGACGATATTTAAGAAGTATTAAAATATGGCATATTTTGTATATGATTTGTCTATGGGCTTTTAAGTAATTACGTCAGTATAATGATTTTATTAAAAACGTACCTTCGATGTCATTCGCAATGCTCCTTTGCGCCACGAATACGGTAAACTAAACTGCACGGAAACATACGAACAAGCAATATTTTATAGTAAGAAAAGAACGCCATAACGAATGAAATACGCAATAAGTCCGTTATTACGTATTTGCGGTGCCTATATGCATTCTCTGTGGGGATATCTAGAAAATTTTCTGAAACCTTGAGGAGCGAATTGCAATGGTATGCACCAGCTCTCTGACCCACACTCCACTTCTAGACTTTAAGACCGTCAAAACAGTGTTGAAAGAGGAATATCAGCCTCAATTTTGTCAACTAAACATTCAATGCAATTCGACTGAATCTAACATTTAGAGCTTTTTGTTTTTCAGTTTCTCACTAGCGTTTCCGTGCTCATGGGAATGATTTCAGTATCCCGTCTATAAAACGGACCGCAATTTGCGTTCACTGCGCCCTGTGTTCGCTTTGAGTTTCAATTTTTTTATTTCGTGTATTGAAGTAAAACCAGCTACGTTTTCATAGATGTTCGGTACGCATTGTGGGCGAAAATAACTACATATTACGCAACCGTCTTTCTGCGTAGAATGATTACACTAAATGCGCAAACAAATGAATATCGTCACATAATAACGTCGCATTTGTAGACAACAATAACCCGTGCAAGCTTCTTATACGCAGTACTTATATTGTATTTTATGCGTTCTAATCATCATGCTTAGAATGCAATCAATATATTTGCGTAATGTCAATCCCTGGAGAAATTATGTACATACCAAGATTTACAAAAAGCAGGTAAGCAATAAGTGATAGTCGCGGGAGAATAATAAGATAAATAAATTAAGATAGATTAAATTTAAAATTTGACAATCACTCCTGGATGCAAGCAACACTCAAGGTTTGGTGGTTTAGGTGTCCGAAAAACCGAATGTTTGGCTCTTTGCCTATAAAATTTGTGCGTTTATGTATGGCACAAACGACACAGGACTTTGAGTTTAAAAGAAAGTTTGTGGTCGGTGCACACGTCAAGCCTTCCAAAGAGGCTAAATAGTTAGATTTCTTATCGCATTATAAGCAAACGTGATTGTTTGATAACATTAGTATGTTTTAACGTTATTCTCTATTGTTTTATAATCTTGACTCGTAAGTCATGTACCGGAATTACCTTCTAGGAGGTACCTCCTTATATAAAAATGTCTCAACAAGAGCTTGAATAAAAAATGTTATTTTTATGAATGTATTATAGAGTTAACTATAAGTCATACTTATTTTCAAAGGATATGAAATAATATCTCATTTAAACGGTTACTGAAACTTTGTTTCAAATTTGTGTTGTGTTGTGTTGCAATTGTTGCAAAGTACGTAATGTGTATATTTTATTATACAACTGCAAAAGCAGTTCATGTAATTGACTAGTTCACGTAATTGAATTCAAGTTCTTGCGGCGACACCCATTATCGTAATGTAACGGAAGTGACTGATGTTTAGTTCAATTAAACATTTTTTTAGTTGTGGTGACTATGACTTGGACGATAATGAATACACATTGGCATTTTTTTTAATAACGCAAGTATTTATTATTCCATAACTCCTAATAAGATATCTGATTTGATTATTATAATATGTCATGTTCCTTAACACACAACGGTGTAATGTTTCTCCCGAGGACCTATACCTACCAATTGTCGACATAAAAATAAGTTATTTACAAAAATTATGGCCACTTACGTAAGCACGAAAGCGTAACTCGGCGAGGAAACTCGGTCTTTACGAGCGAAACTCTACAAAAAATCACCTACAATTTTGAAGGAAACATCTGGTGGTAGGTTTGTGGAGTCACGATACCCACCCCCTGGAACACACGTATGTACAGAATAGATAGAAACGGTAAAGAATGATCGTGACATGAGACAGCACATGGAAGAAAAATAACGCTCATTCCCTCTTTGTGTTTTGTAAGAAAACTTTTCAGACGATTTAGGGTTGAATAGTTGTTTTCTATCGAGTTTCATGTTGGATTTCGTAACGTAGGTCATTTAGTGACATGTTAGTTCGCTCTACATATTTTATACGCATTCTTATTTACTTTACTTTTTTATTAAATAATAATAACAAATAAGTTAATGGAACAAAATAATGGATGAGTAAAATTGAATCAAATTCGGAATTTGAAATAATAATCAATGATCCGTAAACTTGATAAATAAAACCAATTAATTGCAAGCGGCGATGGCCTTGTTTAGGTTTAATCCGCCTATTTGGGGGTTTGGGGCTGGAATGCTGGCACGCACTTCTGACGATACAAAGTACAAATGCAAAAAGAAAGTCATTCGTGTTTAAAGCTTAAGTATCACTCGCTATAAATATTATAGAAAGAAGATAGAGTAACGTATCATTCGTGGCATTATTCTTCATACCCTTCGTTTTCCATAATGATCCCTAAGGCCTGTAAAGTCAACCAGTCAGACAGCAAGTCAATATCTACTTAGCGAGCGCAGTAGGTTATGGTCTGAACCCTTCTTATGATAAGAGGAGACCAGGGTCAGATAAGAGAACGATAAAAGGGTTGATGATGAAGTAGTAAATTAATGTTTAATTAATTAAAAAGATCATTCTATCAATAGGGTGCAAAAGACAATCATGACGCCACTAGGAATCGCCGAGGGGTCGACGAAACATCTAAAAATCAGTGGCCGATGACTTAGCGACTTGTGAACCCTTTTCAACAAACCAAATACAGTTAGTTCATTCGAATCAAATTCTTATCGCTGTCCTCTTTTGATTCCGTGTGTAAGTGCGAGAGATTAAAGTTGATGGATCGAAGAGTTCAGAATGGAAAGTAAGAGTTACGCTTACGTTTGAAAACGCGAACCCTTCCATGCAATATGATTTGCGTCAGTGGGGATGCGTTCGGAACAGATCACCGGACGGTAACCGAGTGGAAAAAACGCTTCTCATCGGGCCCTTCCTGAGCCTCGTTCAAATGCAAGTGGCGTTTTCGATTAGTACTCTTATTTTGTGTTAGAGTATGGTTACTGACTTTTTCCCAGTCTGGAATACCTAGAGGAGAGATTTCTGTTGAAAAAAGGTTTATTTGGTCCATTAAATTTTCTTGAAGTGCTCGTAGCTCTGCCGCTGTTGCAGGTTGCGAGCTAATTCTAAAGATAAACTGCTCCGGCTGCGGTGAGCACTTGCATTGGTTACTGGTATAAGTTATTACCCGCGACGGAACGGAGACGGTATATATGTTTGGGGTGAGAGGATCTTTGTTTGTGTGTTTGTTTGTTTGTTTGTGCAAACCAATTTTACCAAACCGATTTTCTTGCTTTTTCTGCTAATTATCTCTCGTCACATAAATTATTTAAGTCGGGGGTTTTTAAGTTATTTTATGCTTTTTCAATGACATATGAACCGTCGTGGGTTTTTTAAAATTTTTTATTTTGTTTTTTTTTTTTCATAGTATTCGTGTTTCGGCATATTGAGCTGTCGATGCCGGTTTTTATGGTTAGGTTAAGTTAGGTTAGCTAATTTAATGATTGTCATTCAATTTTGTTGGAAGCCTTAAAGGCGGTGTAGAACATTCGAACGGAGCTGTCTGATGAGGTACTTGTAAAGTCCAGAACTTCCGCAGAAATCTGTTTCTAGCAGTGGTAGATAAAAAGGGAGCAGTTACTTTTCTTTCGACATGATTCTTATGTTTGTTAAAATAAAAAAAAAACAATCTTCACTTTTATAAATACATTTAACGTGCTGGAAATTCTTTTGTATACGCCATGATGTATCCTCAGTACATTCCCAGCTTTAGGTAACCGTGATAAAGGGGACGGATAAATTGGACTCGGGATAAATTGGAGGTTTATGTTTATTATACTGCGACTTTTATATATTTCCGGATAATTCTATACGTCAGGCTATTGTATTTCTAAAGGCGTCAACCGCGAGGTGGGTAATGTTATCATTTCATTAATTACAACAACCACCCCCCCTCCTGCTTTTTAAAAGTAAATTAATCCGATTAGGGGGAATCGAAGAACCCGCTCTCTGTGAGTTTATTCAGGCAACTTTCTTACGAATAATTATTTTTTGTAATTAAATCCATCAACACGATTTTTTCCTAATGATTCTCCCATGGGTCCGGGGAGGCGGGTGAGCGAGAGGGCGGATTCTATTTTTTTACATTTTGGTTTTTCATAATAAAGAAGCGTTAGACTAAACATGGATCTGTTTAATAAAAAAAAATATTAATAGTACGCTAGCATTCTGAATAGTTAAAGATAACTAAAAAGCTATTTGTCTAAGTACGTACTGGTTTCAATTGTAAAGTATAATATACCTATAGGATTTTAATGATATTGTGTAGGTTTGAAGGTTTTGAAATTTCATGTTAAAGTGTTTTATAGTCTGCGATATTTAAAAAAAGAGTTGGAATTTATCAAAACATTTATCAAAATTGTTGTTGTTGATATGACCTTTATCATAATATTTTTATGATATTCATTATCCATTATATTCGTATGGTGGGCCCCAGATGCCTCCACCCGCCCGCAGTGTTAATGATATCTCGCCTTTAAAGGGCACATCATTTACTTACTTTTAGGAAAATTAATTGAAATGAGTTTTGACGATGAAAAGATGGCTATACAAAAGAGAACGGTAGCCGCTAGGTGTCGCTCCAAGATAACTTGTTCGTCTTTAATTAATTTGTGGCGAAGAATTTGTTCATTTTGAATATCTCGACCCTATTCAGCTATTTACACAATTACATCGATTTCGATTAAGAAGCTGTATAAATAAGGCAAAAAATGTATAATATTACAAACCAATAGAAAATGATAAAATAAATAACAAAATGCTTAATTGCTGAAATTAATTAGTGAAAGTACCAAATTATACCTGTTATGTTACTGATAATAAATTTTTCGTGAATAGTAATTTTATGGGAATCCATACCTTAAAAAATAATAATTTAGGTACAATGTAGAGTGCTTTCATGCAAACATGACTTGATGGATAAAACTGTTTTAGAAATAGGTATATCTACTATGTTTAAGATTCTGGACTTTGAAGTATTTTGTACTACCATAATTTGTAAACACTTACATTCTACAGATACATAAGTTTGTAAACAGTTATTAAGTTCAAGTAAAAATTAAGTAGACGGAATTTTTTTAATGACTATTTTATGAAACGCATACGATTTGTATGACCCGCCGTAAGTAAAGCTGATATTAGTAATTAGATACATTGTAAATTTGAATAAATATAAATCCTTTTACATTGGTAATAGCAACCGAAATAAATAATTAAAGTTTAGAAAAAAACTTAAGTGATTTCCTGCTGCCAGTCCCTATCGATAGATATGCATTTTGGCTTAAATTTTATTTTTCTTACGGCATGGTGTACCTCTTTGTTTTATTGCTTTTCCCGGGGCGGGCGGCGTAATATAACGCTGCTTCTCGTTTTTAAGAACTGCGTGTGGGGAAGTGTGAAATGATGTTTTGTTTTTTACTTTATCGTTCCGCTGGGTAATGTATACGGACCTCTGCATAAATCTCAGCCGTTACATACTTTTACGAAGTTATTGTCTTCTGCAGAACTTTGCAGTTGGTAAATTGAATGGTCCAATTGTTAAAACAACACTAAGTAAAGGTCAAATGAATAATTTTATTAAATAGGAGTAATAAAACTTGCTTTGGAAATCGCCAAAATTATGAATTGTGATACATTATAAACGATTGGGATATAAGTAATTGTGTATTGTGCAATGTTTTTAACACGTAGGTACTTATAAAAACTTATTACCATACAACGGATTATCTTAATCTACGAGTAGAAAAGTATGTATACTGCTACTCATAGTACATGACGAATTGTTCCTTATAGCACGTATAAAATAGGAAAACTGCGTATACTTCGATAGAAAAAAGGAATCAGATCGTATCGGCCCAATAATGTGGCAAAGATGGGATCAGTTGAGGAAGCGGCGCTCGGTCGGGGGTCACCGCGGGGCCGATATGTCCCGGCTAACAGCCTCGCAATACTCCCATTATTACTATTTCACTATAAGTCATAGGACGCCTGTGCTTCTCCTTTTTATTTCCTGTGTATTCAGGTGACGAATCATTCATTCAAATGGTTCATTCTACATTTTACAATAATAACGCGAACTTACTTAATGCTTTTAATACGAGTATATAACCAGTACTATATAGTTACTGATGATAACTGTCGAAATCGGAATAACATTATTTTAGCATAACTTAATGTAATATTATAATTACAAAGTCTAATGACACCTCGAAAACAGTACCTACAGATAATATTTTAAAAGTTTAACTGATTATTGACCTATAAAAATTACAATATTTCGGAATTTATAGTAGGTTTTAGAAGTAAAAAAATGTGTTTATTTGAAATAGATCGGCCATTCATTTTAGAGAGATATTACTCTTCTCTAGAGTTTATATACTATGACGCCGTTTGTATGGATACGGAGCAAAGTGTATGAGGCTCTAATAAGCCTTAAGAAGAACTCGTGATGACTAAATCCCGTATCAAGCGTAAGATAAGCTGCCTCGACTCTGCGTTAAGCTATGCACTCATTCAGAATCGGATTCCATAATACGTGCTATTACGTGAGTTAACATTTTAAATACGGAACAATTCATGGCGAGGAATGAAGTTATTTGTACAAAAAACAAAATTAAAAATTTTGAAAAACCCACGACGGTTCATATGTAATTGAAAAAGCATAAAATAACTTAAAAACCCCCGACTTAAATAATTTATGTGACGAGAGATAATTAGCGGAAAAATCAAGAAAATCCGTCGGGCTGTCATCAATATTTTAAATTTCAACAAAAATATAAATAACCATAGCAACGATACTATAAAACCACTAAACTAGATCATTTAATGGCAGCCCTCGAAGGATTTTCTTGCTTTTTTTGCTAATTGTCTCTCGTCACATAAATCATTTAAATCGGGGGTTTTTAAGTTATTTTATGCTTTTTCAATTACATGAACAATTCATAAATTCATATGAACCGTCGTGGGTGTTTCAAAATTTTTAATTTTGTTTTTTAATAGTTTTAGCCTGTATAACCATTTTATAATCGAAGCACACCTTATATATCTTCGCAAAGATGGGCTTGGAGAATTAAATGAATATTCCAAATTGCACAGATTCTAGAGATTAATGTACCGATACACATAACTATACAAATTTTGCTTTTTCTCTTTCTAACATTAGTACAGATATTACAATGGTATAAGAATATAAAACTGTCGATAAAGGTAACATTACGAATAATAAAACATATTCGTGTAAATTAACTGCTAATCATTTAACAATTGCTAACTTTACTGCTACCCTAATTTTAGAATCGTCATGAATCAACCTTGTCAACAAAGACCCCAACATTACGAATCTAACCCAACAAATAGCGCACCGCGGCGCGGTCAACATAAATCTTCTTAATTTCCGTCAACCGTTAATAGCGCCACCCACTTCACGTCGGCTCGTTAACGCGCACAAGGGTCTATGGATTATGACAGAGAAAGGACAAGTAGTCCATTCGTTTTCAATTCATTTTAATCTGGCGAAATAAAACAATCTCACAGAAATGTTAATTATGACACTCAATCAAGCTGCATATCGGAGCGACATGTCATAATATCGCGGTTTTTGAACCTGAGTTCCGACAAAAGGCCACGTTTAGTACCCTGTCAATTTTACTGTGACTGTGTTGACACACACGGTGACCCGTGTCTGTGACGTCATAAATTGCGAGTAACTAACAAAACGACAAAAATCTCAATGAAATTCAACCCGCGAAGGTGAGAGGCCGACGTTAACGAGGGAGTAAATTATTTGGAGTCTTCGTAGCATCACATTGGCGGTATTGGGTAAATGAATGGCCTTTGTAACACCCTGTAATTTAGATAAGGCGGTTTTTTAGGATCTGCCGCAAACCGCAAAAAGGTTAATAGCCGAGCTACATTAAGGGCCTCGCTCCTCAATTGTGTATTGTAGAGAATCATATTTTAGATTGCAAAATGCAAACGTAAAAATATTCTGTAATTTAATTAATTAAAAGGTTAGACAATTTAATCATATGTTTTTCATTTAATATCTGTACCTAACTGTTAAATCTGCACGGTGCCAAACGTAGCGCTACTTTGAATATGAATGAAGAATATGACGGTCGCCTACCACCACCCACAGTGGAGTGGCTCCAGAGGATGCTCCAGCACCGCTGTAGTTGCGAGAGAAGCCGTGCCAATGTGAAAAAGATTTTTTTAGGTATATTTAAAAAGTAAGGAAAGTTATCGATGAAATCGTTATAACAATCGACACAGGAGGGATGTCGTCGAGCGAGTTGGGACAAAGAGAACATGATATTGCTTTTCATAATTTATTTTCATAACTGTAAGCACAGTAATAAAACATAATTTTGTAAACGTTTTATGATTTCACACAGAAATTACTACATATACAAGTACATATATGGTGTGGCATGTAACACTAATATAACAAAAAATCTTTAACATCGGTTGCAGCCGCCAAACATATTTTTTCTATTGTGTATGGACCATCTGTGAAATGAAGTAAGTAAAGTTTAAAATTTTCATTATAAGTCACATTCAATTTCACAAGTTTTGAACAGATAAAAGAAATGTCTGAACACGACAAAACTAAGCGCATAAAGTGATATATAATACATTGCATAAGAAAACTTAAAAAAATCCAAGTAAACATTCAATGGTTACGATATACTACACAGGCATAATGTTAGTTTGGTTATTGGGATTGCTAGGTTCAATAAAATAGTTACCTAATTGATACCACTCTGTGGAAGGTATGCCCGCGTCCTGACGGGCCGAAGTAAAAGCCCGTCGCATGGCAAATGGTACAGATATCCCCATACAAATTGCAGGCTCTCCCGTTACTATAATTCAAAGTTTGATTTATTCAGCGATTAAAATATTTGTTTCATTTTATACTTTATATAAAACTGCTCTCCCTTGATGAATACTTATAATGATCATTTCCCAAGAATAATAATAGTCATATATGCGTCTCAATTCGATTGAAGTCAACTAAAGTAAAATGTTTAACATCAAGTCAGAAATTTACCTTTGGCTCTTAAGTACAAGTTAGCTCCATAGGATTTTTTCCTAAAGGATATTCTAAAATCTACTGGAATGTCTCTAGCCCCTGGCACCCAATAGGTCCAGGTGCGGTCCGTGAGGTTTGCTCCTGTTTCTTTACAGTATACCAGTTCTTCCATTGTATGATATCCAACACCCATAATAAATGCACCTTCTACCTATGAAAATGTTCTAATAAATTTTTAAATATCTAGCAATATAATATATGGATTCAATAACCCAAGGATCGAAGGGTGAGTTGTGGCGATGTACACATACGTGCCGGCCTACGACCGACCATGGACATCATGATGGAAAACAATTTGTATTGGTTTAAAATTAAACTTACTTGCCCAACGTCCATGTTTGGACTAACACTTTGACCGACATCCTCTATTATATCTACTCGATCGATCTCCCACTCTCCAGTTATCACGTCTACAGTAACTTGAGCTACGGTAAAACCAAAAACGTCGGTATTGTCGGTACTGGCAGTATTAACATGGCTATGGGTTTGCAGATCGACATTTGAATTAAAAGCTTGAATAATCAGTTCCTCCCAAGTCGGATTATCCATTTCAGCTTTTATGGGTTCGAGTCGTGTTAATAGTTCTTCACAACACCTTTGAACTCCCAGTCCAATATTTTGTGATGCAATACTGGCTCCAGTTATAAAGCAGTTAGGATTAAAAGTGGTGTCGGATGCCTTAACTATAACCTTCGTTATAGGTATTTTTAAAAAATATGCACAAATCTGTGTGGCTTTTGTATTGATCGCCTGTCCTACCTCGATACCACCATGTGTTATAGTGACGGTCCCGTCACCGTGATAAACTGATAAATTGACATTGAAATAAGGTGTTATGTCCGGAATCGTCCAATACATAAATGCAATTCCCAGCCCCCGCTTTATCCATCGATTTGATGCATTAAATTTTTCTACCTCAGCTTTTCTTTGAGTATACATAGAATTCTCCTTTAACGTCTCAACCATTTCTAAAATGTCCTTTGATTTCGTTGGTTCGAGATTAGCTAAACGCACTTCTATTGGATCTAGTGACAAAGCATATGCGATTCTTTCCATCATTGTTTCAGCCATTACAATTGTTTCCAATGTACCTTTAAGCGAAACCACGATATCATTACATTATAATTTTGACACATATTTCTATTATGACCGACATCCATTCCAGTAGTATTTACTCGTATATACAGCCAATGCGGCAGTCTAATCACGTACATGAGTATTATTCATTCAAAACACTTAATGTAATGAATGTTTCACAAATAATTCTTTATCTTTTATAATTACCTGGAGAGCGGCACCATGTATTAGACGGCGTGTCAGTGGTAACATTGTAAGATTTATAGTTCCATTTAGATTTTGCATAACAATTGTAGTAAGTATCACTTGCGAACGCTGTCAGTGCTTCATCTACAATGTATCCATTATCTTCATAAAGTTCTTCGTTAATGTATTGGATAACACCTTTGCTGTTAATGGCAATCTATAATTTTTAATAAAAATTTTAAAATTTAAAACTTTAAAATTTAAACTTTTATTCAAGAGTGGTAGAA
>DWUN01001849.1:0-15354 GCA_018249975.1 Passova gellias | reverse complement strand
GCGTCACTACTCTTGAGGACTGAGATGGTCGCCTCCGGTATACGAGTGGACCGGCAACCGCACCCTTCAAACCGAAATACAAATTGTAAAAACAATTGCTTCGCGGCAGAAATAGACGTGGCGGTGGTACTGCCCCGGGCGGACCGCATACAGGTTCTACCGCTTCCCAAATATACTCACAAAAGCCGTCTTCTCTCATCCCACCCAGCTAGTTGAGTGATTTCAAAGCTCCCCTGGGTCAAAGTGGTCCTGATATCGGCCGTGAGATGCACCGCGTGCCGCCAGATGCCGCCCTGGTCGGTGATGGGCGCCGAGGTGAACACGCCGCTCTTGCCGCCCAGCAGCGCGCCCCCCCCGCACCAGCCGCAGTCGTCCTCCACCGGGTCCGCGCCCAGCCCCGACCAGCGGCTGCCATCGGACTCGTCGCGATAGATCTGCAGAACAATATGCGTATAACTTTCTTAACAATCATACTGGCCGATGAGAGAGTTAGAACTCTCTGACACCGAAGCGTATGTAAGAAGAGAGTTATATTTGGTACTCTGTACTCTGTGCCTACTTTGTTAGGGATCTAACGTGGTAGTATAATAATAATGACATCGATACATCTTAATAACACGTTAAGATTAAGGTATTTTAAGAAGACTGAATTTTCCAAGTGGAAGCTAATGTTTGTAACATGTCTTACGTGGCAATAACGTAAGTCAGTATTTTTTTTGCTCGTAATATCTTGAATTCTTATTTGAATACGTGGATGAGAACTTACATCTTGGCAGTTGTAGCTCGCGGCGTTACAGACGCTGATGACGGAGACGTTCTGCGGGCGGTTCAGGAGTAGAACGGCAATATGGCGCTCCGACAGCCACGTGGTCCAGCGAACGTACCAGCCTGGAATACATTTGCAAATAAGCAATTCTCTTTCTTGTCTCAAATCTACTAGTCCTAATTTTTTTTTTCAACCCTTTTATTGTTTTCGGATTTCTTCCACCTAATGCGGATTGGCACACCTCATACACTTTAAATTTATATTTATAAAACGCACGACACTCTGAACAATAGGAGGTGCGTGACAGGGGTTCAAATACCCGACCTTCGTAGTGAGAGATCGCCATCCAAAATACGAGGATATCATTAGATGCTACTAGAACTCACAGTTGGTACTAATTTTGTCCTGTAAATTTTCTTTTACCTATTGACAATATGTAGCACTGGCTTTTAGACGCTATTCTCGAAAACCACAACGCTTGGCGGGAAGGATAATATTGAAATCTAAATATTTTCTTTTTCAATCAATTCCCTTGTCTTATATTTCATCTCTGCCCAACTTCTTAGTCCAATATCCACTTTTCTTTTCTGTTTATTCACATTTTCCTTGTTTATAGCACGGGAGGCTTCATTGCTGAGAGCTCCGAAAAGTACTGCACTCTACAAAAATGCAGACATGCATTCAGCTATTGTTATCGCCAAAGTGGCAAACTCGAGCTGGCGTCGAACAGCTGCGACCTAATTACGACCTCTTGGATTTTCATGGTCAAGATTTTTAACACTACACTAGAAAATATGTCAGATTATTGTGTATTGTTTTAAGATCCGTGTGGCACAAAGAAATTCAAAAATGGCAAGAACATATTATTTCTACAAAAATATTCCTTGGAATAGACCATCCACCGTGTCTTTGATCTCATAGTACTCCTTACCTTTATCGATCTGCGATGTGAATTGGATGGCGTGTGAGAACAGGAATTTGGGTGTCTTCAAACTGACCACATACACTGTCACCACTGGATTATTGGTGTTCACCTGAACCAGGAAAGATGTGTGGCGATAAGCTGATTTAAGAAGGTCCTTGATAAGACTTACCAGAATTATTTAATCAATGTAAAAACAATCAAGACTTATCAAATTTGCAACAGACTTTTAATGAGTATAATACAAGATTTAGGACTTATTAAAGGACCACAAAGTACATCATAATACAAGCAAAATTTCTAACAGTTCATTAAAAAAATACGGGTTCTTTGATAAAATTGTGACGTCTGAATACAATCTATTTTTAGTTATTAACGTATCTTTAACGAAATTAGAAATAAAAATCTTTGTCAATATCGTAGCCTGTGGTCACCCTTAGTATTGATTCCTTAAGCAAACTGAACTTATATACGTAACCTTGAAGATTGAATTAGTCTAACCTACCTTAGGGTATCTCAAAGTCCTGATGGTAGGGTAGGCGGGTGGTTCAGGCTGGTCCAGCCCGTACCAGGCGTACTTATGTTCTTTAACCAGCGTGTCGTTATATGTGGTGTACATAAGGGTCTGGCCGTCCGGGCTGAACCACAGCGCGCGGTCCAGGCGCAGGACTTCCGTCTCGTAGAGGAAGTCCGGGACGCCGTTGAAAATAACTCCCGGTACACCTGGACCAGAAATTATCGTGTTATACACATTGTGGGTATCCCAAGATGGTATGAGAATATTGCTTCTAGAGATATTATATTTTCCAGTTCAGTTGATTGTAGCTCAAACAATCGCCAGTCTAGCAGAAAAGCAGCTATCCCCAACTATTTTAGAAGTCACAAGATAGTGTTCAATATTATCAAAAACCGTTAATAACATCTTATAATATATTTTAGACAAAGAAAATTGTTATTATCAGTTCAGAGATCGGTCTAACCGTTATTAGATTTATAATTGATGGTTTCTTATTAATAACAAATGTAGAAAAAATATGCTGGACACGTTGACAGGGCAATTTTTCTACATGGCAAGATAATTCTTTTGATCCTGAATGCATTTTAAATAGCTTTGATGTCGAGTTACCTTTGACCTTTTAGGCGACAAGTTGCTTATTAAAGGACGCCGTATGATAAGACTCCATAATTACCTCACTATGGGAATCTACTGCTTTGTTGTATGAGTTTTTTGTGTAAAACAATGCTCTATTATGGTTTTCAACGTCAGCAGTTGCGAAACGATACGTTAAGTTAAGCAAGTCGGTCAATGCCCGAAAGACTCGTGCAGGTATATGATATTCGATTATGTTTTTCATCAGTTGGTTGGAATTTTTTTAATCGTAAAGGCTGTGTCTTCTGCATTGTTTACCGTCATCTTCAAACGGAAAAGCTTTATTGCCACCGAGAGTTCGCCATACAATCTACGATGAAACAAGAAACTCATCGAATGCCCTCTGTTCTCGACATGAACACCAAAACTGTACTAACGAGCGATTTTTAAAAATTGCACTACTTTACACAATGCACATCCGGTGCATTTACATAACGACACCTATTGTGCTATTTTCATAACCCGCCAGAAACCGTGGAATCGTTTCAATATGGCGTCTGCCATTTCGAATTCAGTTCACGTTCATCGCCGAGCCAATCTCGGATTTAAGGACCGCGTCGTACAGCTGACGAACGGCGTGGAGTAAACAATTTGCTGGAACTTTCCGACAGCCAGCGATGGTGCTGTGAAAGTTCAACTGTTCTTTTTTTGTCCCAACCCTTTCATGGTCCCTCCGCCGGACATCGGTCTTCTGTCTACTATGCTCGCTACATACATATCGTCACACTTCCCACATGGAAAAAAACTTTATAACATAGAAATCGATACCATGCAATCACTGCTAGGCCAATTATTGTTAAATATTATGGTACAATTTACCCAACTTTTTCTCCACGATGTATACTCTAATCGCGATTGCTTTTTCTATTTTCTGTGCTACACAGCAAGGAATTTGTTAAATATATTTGTCGTCAGTCATTGGCAACGGGACTCGTACGGTGCCCGCGGTCCCTGGCCCCGATGCCATTCACGTATGCTTTCTTAAAACTCAATAGTTATTACCCGCCAATTTCTTTATCGGGCGAGCGCGTGCCGCATTTCCAAATTGGCTGCATACGTGAACACACTATACGACGATATTGGTTCTTTTGTTGGGTAAAATGTAAGATCGTGGACGACAAATCAAGTTTTGACTTCAACTACTTATTCGAAAATAAAATTATAGTAAATGCAATTTTTCGTATCGACATATTCCGCCATTTACCTTTCAAGGATAAAGTGGCATGAAACATATAAAGAAGATTCACAATTTTATATCAGACAATTAAATTAAAGTTCCAGAATTAGCAAGTTAATTACCCGTGCTGGTAATCCTGCAGACCAAAGTCTTCAACACTTTTGGCTTGTAGTAGATATCGTTGTCGTGCACGAAGACCAGGCCGGAGCCGGCGGGCGCCCACTCCGCGTACTGCAGGAGAGGCGCGGACCTGTCGTCCTCCACCGGTGAGATTGGTATTTTGTTTCTGGAACGAATAATTCTAACATAAATGTTTTCCCTTTTAATTTTGAGTTTCGCTATGAGAATAAAATGAGAAGTGATTTCCATCGACACGAGTCTTACTATTTTCGGCGATGACGTGACGCAGTAGATATACTAAAGTGAAAAATAAATATTTGAATTGTTTAATTAATTTTATAGTACATATATACATACACATGGAATTTCATAATTTATTACACTTATCAATCATCAGCTTATTGAATCGCAGAATTGTGTATCATTGCAAAACTTTTCAACTAGTCGATAGTTTTCGATGGATTATGGAGACTCTTTTGGAGCTTTGATCGCAGTGTTCAGTAGGATTTTGATTGTGATGTCCATCAATTGCTATCACTAGTAAATAATGTGGTGAAAGGGAAGTCCTCACCGATTGATCACATCGTACACGTGGTAGCGGGCCAGCCGCGCGTGTCGCCAGCCAGGTCTCACGTCCGAGATCAGTAGCACGAACCTAAGGTCCGCTGACACCTTGAAATCCACAGCGTTTAGTTCTCTCTGTGAAAAGCGGATACAATTGTAATTTAAACCATACTTTATCACTACTAGTCGAATAAAATTATTTGATTGAGCACGTTTTTTGTGAAAACATTGTCAAGTCCAAGTTGGTGTCATTAGCTCCTTTCATATAATATTCGTGATGTTTCATAAAAAGATTTCGACTTGCTAAATTTGGATTTCTGCTTGTATCGATGCAGATTAATAATGACTAACAATCGTCATTATTGTTTTAATATAATGACACTATTTTAAAGGTAATTTTACACTAATAAATGTCGTACAAAACCCATTAATCACCAAGCAGATAAGTATCGGCGGCATCAGTGTCTTTCCACTGTAGGCTTCACTTCCAAGCGATCTCGGGGGATGGTGCGAATAAGCCTCGATTTGTGCAGGAAATCGTCCCTGATTTGGAACCGGATAAACTCCGACTCGTTTTGTGACCGTTGATAAGTTCCCAGTAGTGAACCGTTACGAGCTGGCTCAGCTGATCGACTTAACAATCGACAAACTTGATTTCGATAAGACTTAGCATTAAGCGTACTAAGCGTTATTTGCAAAAGAGCCTTTTATTACCAAAAGGACATTCTTTTATCGATTACGATCGCCCAATGATTTCTAACGGTACGGTTTGATCGTAAGCGATCCCCGAAGTTATTTTAGAGCAGCCACGCTTTATTTGAACGGAAACCGTGCTCAATTCAACCGCTCCACAGTTTAATTCTCATAGCTTTCCTTGTGTTCCTCGCCACCCCTTTTCAATTCGCTGTTCAACACGAGTCTCCTCAGAAATAACTCCATCAGGACAGATGACGGAAGCTAAGTGATTCTATATTAAAAACGACTCTATTGAGACTTTTAAAAAGCCTAAAGTGATTCAAGTAAGTATTCCAAAGAGATACTCAGTTTATTTTCCCCGTCTTACATCCAGGTATGCGCATAACGAAGTAGCTCGGAGTTCGCAAAGAACCTTATTAAATTAGCAGCCTCCAGTTCAGTTCCCGGTAACTAATCAGCGCAGAACTGTAACATTCTATAAGTTTAACTTTCAAATTATTTCCTCTTTAGTCCCGGGGAAATGGCTAGTTGGACAATCTTAACAGTCTTTGAATTAAGAGTTTGAACTTCATTATAAACTTTAATAATATTTCTCTGGGAATGACTTCTTAAACATCTTTACGTCTTAGCATTAATATTTATTAAGTACTTCTTGTAGAAACTCTGTCATCGATATTTACAGTACCTTCCTCACCGTACCCCATCTTTTTCTTGTTAAAATGAGCATGTTGTAAGTCTATTTAAGGCTTATAGGTTGATGCATGATGATCCTGCTGTCCACCTCGGCTTAAACTGGTGCATCGTTCAGGTACATTCATAGTACTAGTGTAATGTCTAGTCTAGCGTAATGATAGTTCATTAGCTAATGATTTAATCAGAACTCTTTCATATACGCTGCTCCAATACACAAGCAAATACGTGTGACAATCTTGCCATTTCAAAATCTTCGTAACGGTTTAAAAAATCCACTTAAAATGGCCGTATTTTCGCCTGCCGCGTTCGCATCGTGAAGAAACCAATAACGTTCGACAATGGAACGCCTATTATCCTGTAATTAACTTCATTCCGGCGCACGTCAGCAGTAAATCCTGATAAAGCCTGTTAATCGATGCCACGCTCGGGACCGGAGCGGGCCTGGCGTATACCGATAATTCACGAACAATGTTTCAATGTGTACCTCCTATCTACATTCGACTTTATTCTCTTAGTTTTTTATATCCGCGGTTGGAAGTTTATATTGATAGCGTCGCAGTGGCGATCTAACATTAGGGGACATACATGATAAAGATAATAATTGAGACAATTTGGATATTCTCGTTACCCTCAGACATATAACCAACAAATGTACTCATGGTGGAATTGAAAACCGAACCGACGATCATTGGTTTAAGAGTCTGGATCTAACCACTAGATTAAGATACCAGTCAAATTCTATTAAAGTATATTTGAACTTTTGAGTGAAGACAGAGAGTAGCGTTAAAAGCCAAAGGTAATTCCGAAGTTGGTTGTTGGCTTCCCCGACGCCCGCACGCCCGCAGAACTCAAATGACAACGATGTAATTAAAAAAGCTTATTGACCTTTCCCTGAGGAGTTAATGGGAATCTGTGCAGAAAAATACCTTTTACCAACTTTCCTATTCTACCTACATATAGTACTTTTGAAGTACATCTTCATTTGTTCATTTTTGCAAATATTGGTAGAATTTAATTGCTGTAGCATCAGTAGTCACCTCCAAAATAATGAGATTTATTTTTTCCAGACACAAGACTACTGGGTGCTTGAAATTTTTGAAATGTAAGTTGTTTCTGTGATTTTAAATAATCTTCTCGACACTACTGGTATCAAAATGTATTTAAACTTTCTGCAAGAAAACGCAGTCTTGAAACTACTTTGAAAAATCACCGAGTATATTTTCACCAGAACCATTCCTTTTCGTCTTTTAAAATCTCATGTAGAAAGAACGCTGTAGGCTCTTGCCTCCTCGCGGACTGTCGGTATCGAACGATATGAGATTTTTTTTTAAGCTATAAAAACAGAGGATATTCGAGTACAGTATTGTGACAATAAAAGGGTGCAAAGCACGGACATTAAGGATTTCCCTTGGCTACGATACTTTCGCTTCTTCTATTTTTATCAGTAGACAAAAGTATATGAATGGCTAATAAATGTTCTTGGTCATATTCTGTTGATGTCAATGTCAACATCCTTCAAGTTTCTCCGTCATCCCGGTCTCCATCCCGTCCTCGTCCTCTCGCCGCTCGCCGGCGGCGGAGCCAGCGCCGACGTCGACAGTTTCTATGAAGCAGCTCACAACGAGCGAGAAATCTTAAAGCTCGAGAAGAGATTTTGTTTTAAACATTATACCAACATTTGCTTTTCTACTTTTTACATGTTTTCATTTTGTTTGAGCGCGTGCGATATTAAAGTTTTTGTTTCTAAGTTTGTATTTCAGTATTTGTTATAACTATGCTGGTACTATCTGCACAAGTATTAAAGCATTGTGTGTTTGAACAGATTTAACTACGAATATAAATTTATGAGTCAAAATTTCGGCGACATTTCATTGAAAACATTTCTTACGATTTCAGAAACGCTTCAGTGTTGCATTCAACATTTTAGTTATATTTATGACTGAGTTTTATTTGCGCCTATCGAAGCGGGCTATCGAGCGGCAGTGGCTAGGTATTATATATAACTACAGAGAATATCAAAAATGTCTGGGTATAAAATATAAATAGTCCTCGGATCTTGGAGGAAATATATCGAAGATGTCGGAGTGATGACACGTTGCTAGACCAGCGACATTAATTGACAATTGGCAATTGACTAAATACCGTAATCTGAATTGGCCTGTTGCGTATTAATAGACTAAATCAAAGCTAGCCCTACTCTATTGAACTACTGGTTGTATTCCAATTTTGGTCTTTAGACATAAGTATCATATAGTATGTATATTTGTACGTTTGTCAGCTGTCCGGTTACCATATCCGTTAATTGTTCAATTTGGAATCAGATAGCTCCGATTGGAATTGTCCTAATTACTGTTATTGTAACCTCAGCTTAATATATTCAGTGTCGTGTTTCTTACAATACATACGAGTAAACTGGTATAGCTGTTATCTTGCGAACCAATTTTTTATATGTAAATGGCAAACGCAATAAAACGCGCCCTTTCGCGGTCCATTAGTTACCTTTATTTTCTATTTCGGTTATACGAATCCCTTAAATGGTGCGCCATTTTGGTCTCAAATTTTCTTTTTATCCACAATGATTTTTTGTGCTTAACGAGAATTGCCTTGATTAACATATTTAGGAAAGAACTGTTACAAAATTTGCTTTTCTCTTAAAGAATATCTTAGGTAAACGATCTAGTCCGATAAAAATAAGAGAATTGGTAAAAATACAACGAGAAAACAGAGATTTTATAACCCAGCGCTATTGCCCCAAAAATATTTCAAACATTAAAATTGAAATAAAATTAATACAGATTAATGATTATCACAAAATGCCATCTATTTGACCCATAGATTAGCCCAACAGTGGAACAATAAGAAAGATGAGTGTATGGTGCTCTTCAAACAGGCATAAAAAGGTTCTCCTTCAAAACCGGCAACGCATAGGCAACTTCTCTGGTGTTGCACATGTCCATAGGCAATTTCTCTGGTGTTGCACATGTCCATAGGCAACGGTGACCACTTACCATCAGGTGGCTTGTCTGCCAGTTTGCTGCGATAAATGTGTAAAAAGTTAACTTACAAAAGTGGAGTTGTTCATAAGGAGCCGGGTGGTCAAGTTCTTCACGTTGAACAGCGTGAGGCCGCCCCAGCGGTCGCGGAACACCAGCTCCTCATCTGGAACCAAAATGCACATATTTACGAAAAAGTTCAAAACGCAACAAACCATACGTTTTGAGCAAGTTAGACTGAGTGACTTGGTTACTTAGAATGCATTAAAAGTAAGAACAATATGGCACGCGGGGAAAACAACTAAGATAATAATATATACATCGGTTACAGGAAGCCACTTGCTACGCACACGAGTGTCGCTACGAGGACGCATCAATCAATCAGCCTGCGAAAGGCTCTTACGGAACCAAGCGACCCCGCGCCATGTACGAGCAGAATGGATGGACACTAAATTAGTGATAATTCTGGAAAAGATGTTTTTAACGGGGAAGGAAAATCCAGCAATTACATCTTCATCAACAATAACAGATAACATAAAACTATGTCACGTATGTATACACAGTAATAATATACAAATTAGAGAGTACTGTGGATTACGAAAGAGTGTTGTGTAAGACATATCGAATGATATAAATTAATATGTATATAATACTCTAGGAAAAGATTATACCTATTTACAAGTTCCGGTAGCCGCCATGTGTTTTCCATGAGCGTGTTATATACCTATATTTTAATACACTATGTATTATGCATTTGTTTTGTTAACTTTCTTGGTTAACAATAGATACAAATTATAGATATAAAAAATACCAAGATCATTTGTTTTTCATCAGCAATTTTCACAAAAACTTTTGCCATGAAATATTGATATAACTGATAAAAAATATATAGATATGTATGTCTGTTGGTCGATTTCCGCGAGCGTGTGTCCCCGTGCGTTAGATGCGCCGTTACCGAAGACTGATGGCCCCTTAATTGACATTTAACAAACTCCGCCTCCCCGGCGGCGATAGAAAATTCTCAGTAAAAGAATACGCACACATCAGACGAGTGTTCGTTGTAAGGTACAATAGGCTTTCTTTGAGGTGAGTCCTATATCTGAGTCGCATTTGATCCACAATCGATATCTTACTTTCCTGTATTATTTTCTCATACTCTGGCGAAAGTAACAAACAAGGACAACGACATACCATTACGCTAGGCCCAAACGGGGTAGGCAGGGCGCACCGAGTGCCAAATATCTATGTCCTCACGAACGTGACGTGCTTCATCTATATTTATCACTCCCTTCATGCATACACGCCGCTTTTGGAGGCTCTTGTGTAAATTAACGAAATTAACGCATTAGCGGCTAACTTTGCTTCTGTTACGCTTTAAAACCGGCGTAAACGCTTCAACGACTGTCAGCTCATCAAAGTATGTTGCACCGTTGTTTGTGTCTAAGTCGCCGTATTGTGTTGATTATGCGTTCGCACCGTGTGTCCGCCCGGGCAGTGGGTGTTGAAGGAGGCCGATACCTTCCTAATCGAGTCTTGACGATTAACAGTCTAACGCCTACGAGTATCGAGGCCTAATGAAACAATATCGCCTCCGAACTCCTCCAACTCGCTTGGGCTTTATAGGATCACAGCTCTGTAGTTAACGTGTGATCTCTTTCTTGGTTACTCCTGTCTCTGTGACTTATGAATGAATTTCTACTCTGAAAACACAATGCTCGTTTAGAATTGTAAAATTAAGGCCGATTCGAAGTACTCACGATGATATCGATTATTATTATTATATAATCACACCAGGTCTCAACGTTCCGTGTGGACAGTTACTATTGATAAGTTAATGGTTTTGTGATATATATGATAGTTGATGGGTCATATAAAATGTTAACAATTCAAACACCAATGATAACAATGACATATCAGACGTATTAGAAACGGTCCAGGCCATGAGGGGCGGTGGAATGCGAGGCTTCTGGTGAAAAAGACGGAAAGTATGAACATCTTTTCAGTTAATATTCATACGTCTATGTCTCAAAGAGATTTGACATTTGAATCTAAAAATATTATGGCGTTAAAGTCCGTACATTTTATGATAGTAAATTACATTTGAGAAACTTCAAAACTTTAGTTTAACACTAAGGCACTATAGCTTTAGGTATTATAACTTTTTATATTGGGAAATACGAGTATGCGACGACCCTATTTAAGTTGCCTCGAGTTCATAGCGACACGAGAAAGAGCCTTCGAGCGAACTGACTCGTGCTGACGGCGGCGCTGGCCGGCAAGAAATATCTGTCTTTGTAAATGGTTCGTACGTTGGTAAGCTGTAGCAAAGTGCTGCGTGAACTTCGCTGAACACTTGTCGTTCGAAATTTGAAAATGTTTACAAGAGGCGAAACAAAAACGAACCATAGAAAATAATATCACTGATATATCGTATTAATAGTTTTAGAACTTAATTCTGTAGTAATTGCTAAAGCAAAATTGGGGCAGATCATAACTTTTACAGTTCATTGTACATGTATTAATAAATCTCCGCATAAAATTAAACTAAATAATAAAATAAAAACGAAGAGCGTGCTGTAATTGGTTCGACGGTTAACGCATTGAGTTATAACTTTTTATGTTACGAGTATTACTTTTGGGGTCTTTGCTGCGCGCTTAAGGATAATTTGAACGCGGGAGCAGTGACACTGTGTCGTAACGGGACATGGACATTTGTGACACAGTGGTTGACAAATAAACGGCATTCAAAATGAGCGTGTTGTAAAACAATCAATTCCTAATAGCGTGAAATAGGGGATGAAAGCCATTATAGAAATTGTTTAGGTCGTGACACGAAATTAGAGGATATAATAATGAATAATCCATGTCATCAGTTAAGCTCAACCTAGGCCAAATTGAGGTAAAACAAGATAATTTGATAATTTACTTACATTAAGATAAAAGTGTACATGAGTGTGTGAACAATATGTGTAACATGAGAGCCTGGAGCCCGTAGTAAGTATCTATGAACTAAGACCTTGAGTAATACGTCAACAGTGCGTTGGTGCGAAAATATTCATAATTCGTAAGAATATGCTATTAAGCAGCGATAGCCTAGTGGTTTGACATTCGGCCTTCCACTCCGGGGTGGTCTGGATTCGATTCTGACACGTACTTCTAATTTGTTACGTGCGTTTTATAACCAAAAGAAATTAAACATTACTTGCAATATTCATCGATATAGGGGAACATCATTAGGAAACCTGCACACCTTAAAGACGTTATAAACTTTTCTGAGACGTGTGAAGTCTACCGATCCGAACTTGGCCAGCGTGGTGGACTATGGCCTAAATCCTTGTCTCTATGGGAGGAGACCAGGTCCAGCAGCGGAGTAATTAAAAGGGTGAAAAGAAATGCTCACTGGTTGTAATGTTCGCTGTTGTCAGAAAGCACCGAGTGCATGCAAAGCGGCGTTCGAACGCTATTACAAAGTTTAAATTGTCTTCTCTACGCTACGGTGTGACTACATATAAACACACATATTTACTTTCCAGCGGTTCATTTAGACAAAGTTTTTGCACTACCATTACCATTTAGCGTACACGATTACGACAGCTTCCGTGGGTCGCCGTGACGGCTGTGCTCCGGCCACGTGAGTGGTAAGCTCTTTTGCGGCTGGTGATTCAAGGCTAACTCTACCGTGAAGCAATTGTTGTTACAACTACTTGTGATTCGGTTTAAAGGGTCTATGTCCTATACGCCAATCTACGTGTTCACTAGAAGCGACTATCACAGCCTCGAGTGCCTTGTTAAGCGTTACTAAAAACTAAGCTAAACTGAGTAAATTTACATGTAGTGATATGCACTCTGCAGGACTATCCTTGACATTATTTAAACGTTTTAGGTTTAAATCGTATACACAATAAAACTACCTCTAAGTGTAGTGGTTACAAATCTCGACTGCTAAGCCGGAGGACGTGGGTTGTATTTTAAGCTAGGAAATATATTTTTGTGATAAGAATATTTGTTTCTCACTGGATGTAAGAATAAGAAAAAAAGTACTGTACGTATGTTTATCAAGAAAATGGTTGAGTAATTTGAAATCCAGACAGGTGTGCGTGGAGTTGTTATTATTGAGTCCCAATTATTATTATTACTACTTAAAAAAGTTATCGGCTCAGCGGACAGGTTCTGCAATGTGCGAGCAGGCCAGTCAAACGATTGTAAATCCCTCAAATCCCGCAGAATATTGCCGTTTCGCAAAAACGTTTCATAGTCATCGACTCTCCTAACTCCGGACGTTCGAAGTTTCCATTCGTAATATCAATGAAATCACAGAATACTTAACGAACATTCACAGGAACTCTCCGGCTCTTCGACGGGCGCGTCCAATGATCATTTCAAAAGTCTCTTTGAATTTTAATTTCATTCCGCGCTACATTCATTTTGTACCTTTTCCTTAAACATTTAAGGTCGATTTTGTAATAACCGTTCACCATTAACCGATGATACGGACGTACGGCACAAGTCAAACGAATCATTTCATGAATAAATTGGAAATTACAGTAAAATACACGCTATCGTCAATGTGAAAGATCATTTTGGTATTGAAATAGCGGTTGGGGAAAGTCATGTTTGTAATCTTTTGTTGGAATTGCAAAAAAAATATCAATTTTTATACACATTAAATGTAACATAACATAATAACACGGTGAAGTGAATATTCAGATGAAGAAGTTTACGAATGATTGAGGCTTTTGTCCTTTTTAAATTAAAAAGCTATAACAATATGAAATAAACGTGGGCACGCGGCAGTGTTTCCGCCAAGTACAAATTACATACATTTCCGTTCCTTTGTACTAACGAGATTATTAAAACAGGGATGAAAAGCATTTCAATAAAGCTAACATAATAAGTGACTCTTCACGATGACTTCGAATTTCAATGTCTCCGTTGAAATAAGGAAATTAAAATATCTGTCATTGTTTCAATGCTCCGTTAAAAATAGCTTTTGATATATTTATTTTATACAATTTGCTCGTGTTCTACTCATATTACCAATAAATGTTATGTGATGTGTATACGTATTTGAAATATGTCTCTGCAAGGCTTCAGTTGGGGATTAAAACCTCATAATAACCAAACATTGAAATCATCTAAAACATCTTTGATAACTAATCTTAAGAGTGTCTATTACTTTCTCTATTGATATATTTGTAGGTAGATTGTAAGCTTATGTATATGAATAAGCATATTTGTAATGTGTTGTCTATCTTTATGTCTTCGAAGTCGCAATGGAGCGGACCAAATAATAGAGTAACGGCCGACCTAATGGAGTCACGCCTGTTGCGAAGTTTCACACGCAATTATGAATTCGGCGCAAGTGTAATTGTGCGTGCAAACGTAGACCAGTATAACGTGATCTCCGACAATGTTCTGATCCGCCCGACTATGCTGCAAGCTTTTATACCGCTAATTTATCTTTTGATAGGTTCTTCTTACTACTACAGATGGAGAAAAAAAACTTAAAGCATTTTTACTAAGCCGTAGAAATAGGTAAAGCGGTGGTTCTTCCTCGAGGTAGCCTCGAGAACACGGAAGGGGTTCGTTTTACCTTCCAGATTTAATGAAATGCGTTTGTGTAGCAATAATAATAATATCGGGACATCCCTGCACACGGCTATCCCTGTCTATGATGACGGCAGAGCTATGATGACCAGACAGCTAATAAACTACATAGATATATACATGCTACATAACTATTATATAGTGTAGAAGATGAAGTGTAGAAGAGTGAAGAGAAACGTATAAAGGCCAGCACCGGCGGTGGTGTAATCCTCTGTTCTCGGCTGTTCGTCGGTCAACAGCGCGACGACTTTGTGTAGAATCTTCGGGTCGTCTTGTCACACAATTGTTATAGAGCTCTTGCATTTTTAATTTTCGTTTAATTTTGGTTTGTTAAGATTAGTTGTATTCGAAAATGGCTTCATTTTGTAAATTATTCTCTTACTGTTATAATAGATTTGTTTGTTTGAAAAGAAATAGCTTCTGGTCTTATTTCTAAGAATAGATATCTTTATAGCACCCAGAAAAACAACAAACCAAAGGAATTGTACCCAGGATCACCAGTTGAGCAGATATATTCTTTAGCCACTAGACCAGTGATTCTCAACCCTTTTTTGTTGCGGCACATATTTAACGATTTCAAAATTTGGCGGCACACAAAGAAAAAAATAAAAATAATTTACTTTCTACAACACACTGCATAAATAGTTTATGATAAAATTTTTTAAT
>DWUN01001848.1:0-15354 GCA_018249975.1 Passova gellias | reverse complement strand
GTTCAAACAATCAAACAACCGAACAATCAAACAAACTCTTCAGCTTTATATTATTAGTATAGATTATCTGCATATTTGGTGCATATGGTTCCATCGCGAATGATTTTAATGAAATTCAAACTGAAAAGTAGCAAATAGGAAAATTCACGACACGCGTACAAATTTTCCCCCAAATAGGACCGTAGGAAGTCGGTCAAATATAAGTTGTAAGATTACCTTACATAGTTACAAGTTAAGCTAATAAAAGCGTTGTAAAAAGATCGTAAATCCAACATATTAAGTGTCTATCATTCCTACCCGTAATCCCTTAGGGGTAGAAATTTCCAAATCTCCTTTCTTAGTGCTCAATGAGGTACCTATCCATACTAATAATTTTCTGCAGATTTTATTGTCCCCAGATATTGTTGTCCCCAGATTTTATTGTCCCCAGATATTATTGTCCCCAGATTTTATTGTCCCCAGATATTGTTGTCCCCAGATATTATTGTCCCCAGATATTATAATTACTATTTGATAGCGTGCTATTTGGTAGTGTCACCGTAACGTAAACTTCAGAGTTGGCGCCGGCGAGCGCTCGGGGCCACGCGCACCTATAAATAGTATCGCTGTACGATTTGTACCTAAATACTTCGGATTTATTGCCGGGTCACTTGCCTTTGTAGTACTAGCAGTGTCATTTTTGTTCTACACAAGCTGTGCACCGCGGCTTTACCCGCGTTAAATCCGTGGGTGTTTCAGCATACAGAGTAGCGTATATGATGTCCTATAACCTCCGCTGTCTTCCCGTGAAAGTGCCATAAAAACCGATTCAGACGTTTCCGAGAGTAGCTTGAACAAATAGAAAGACAGTCAGATAGATAAAAATTAAAAAAATTGATGTTTATTTTCTACATACATGCATTGGTATGATGACATGATATTTTACACCTAAAAATAATGAAAACTCACAAATATTTGTTGGATGGGAATCGAACCGGCAACCTCAGCTCAGCAGTCAGCCTCTTAACCACTGGACCACCAAGTCAGTGGTCAGTATCAAAATGTCGATTTCCGCGCAAACTATGTCCCTTGCAACATCCATGAATTTTGTATAATATATATTTCATATTCAGAACAAAAACCACCAATTTATACTAAATTACCTGCCTGTCGTAACCCGTTCACAAAAGGTGGCTAATAACCAAATATTTTATCGTACAGAGCGTATCGACCACATTGTCGAATAAGCCCACGTACTTTTAATAGTCCTAGCTCGAATTAGACGCGCGAACACTGCATTTTCGACCTTAACGTGTCAACATAAAAGTTAATATGGACGCAAAAAAGAAACACAATTCGCTTCGTGACAAAAGATCACTTTAACAAAGAATACCGAAATCGTAATGGCTTCAAAGGCGAATGTATTGTTTGTGTTCCTAATGCCTATTTACAGGACAGGATAACAGTTGAATAAGCTTTTGTAATATTCGTATAATTTGCACCATTCATTGCCTGGGCTGGCCTCATGGTTAGAGATTCTGACTGCAAAAACCGGAGGTAGTGGGTTCGATTCCCACGCCCACAAACACTTGTGTGTTGAGCACATTTGTTTGTTCCGTGTCTGGTCGTAATAAAAATATCTATATAAGTATTGTATATTGATGGGAAATGAACCGACGACCTCAAGTTTTGCAGTCAAGATCTTTTACCACTCGATCGCGAGGCCAGTTGTATATCTAAAATTATTTTCTACCTTTTACTTTGAATCGCATTCAAAACGATTTTTTAGTTATTTTAACTATTATTTATTATATTTGTACATAAATTTGTAAAGTCTGCTACCACTAAACTGTGATATAGTTACTGTGCTTGTAAAAATTTTGCCGTTTCTACAAAGATGCTTGTAAATAAAATCCACCCATCCGGGTTTCGCGAAAGAGCTAACATCAAACGAAATACTCTGTGAGGGAAATGTAATGCATTAGGTAAGTGTTTCCTCTGTGGGAAAATAATAGGTAGCTTTCTGCCTGTCAGGTGTTATATGAGGTTTCAACGTGGAATGGGTTTAATAGGTTCTGTTCCTGCACAACAGTAACTGCTCGATTTTCTTAAACAAACAAAAAAACCCAACATACAATAAATAAGAGGATGAGTGGAGATAGAAGTTTAAAAAAAAAAGCAAAAGCTACAAATTGCTGACAAAATAATAATTATTATGAATTAAAAAGAGCACGGACGGCAAGTCCGTGGAGATAAAAAATTTTAATATAAAAAAAAAAGTCGAGATGAAAAATAAAAAGTTTTATTTGCACGTTTACATAGGGAACGTGAACGCAATGTATATTCGCAGCATTGTATACGGAACACCGACGCCGACGTCGAGTCGCGCTTGCCAATTTCATTAGTCGTGTGTTTCGTAATCGCGCAGCTCGTCTCGCCACTAGTTCAAGGGTGCGAGCGTCATGGCCGCCGCCGCTGTGCGAATTTATTATAGAACTTTTGCTGGATTTTGAAAGCTTTGTTTTATATTTAAATATGACGATTATAAGTGGGTAGGTGTTAGACTCGATTAATCTTCGCGTGTACTTCCGCGTATATGTATTTATGTATATAAGGAAGGAAAGTGACTGGCTGACTGGCTGACTGGCTGACTGGCTGACTGGCTGGCTGACTGGCTGACTAGCTGACTAGCTGACTGGCTGGCTGACTGGCTGACTAGCTGACTAGCTGGCTGACTGGCTGACTGGCTCGCATGTTGGCTGACAGGCTGACTAACTGACTAACCCAGAGATCAACGCACAGCCGAAATCGCTGCAGCTAGGATCATGAATTTTTACAGACAGCTTCTTTACATAGCGTAAGTGAGCACTTAAAAAGGAATTTTAGTAATTCCACCCCTGAACAGGTAAAGCGGGTATTGAATGGTATACGGTGAAAATATAGCTCCATGATTTATAGGAATATATTGTAATATCGACTTCTGCGCGACCAAAGCCGCGGGCAAAAGGTAATTGTTTATAAGTGATTGGCTAGAAATAAATCATGCAGATATTACTTTGTATATGTTATTATTCGGTACATGAGAACTTGAAGAGATGTGCGCATTTGATAAAAGAGGGCGCGTTTCTCAATTTTATAATTATCTATGACCTAATTAGAGTTGTATTGAAAATTGAAAACCCTTACAAATATGGAATTGGTGTGTTGAAATTTCGACTTCTCTTTATAAGACGAATCGTTCCCAACAGTGGGAAAATCGTAGCAGCCATACGTGTACGATGTGACAAATGAGAATAAATAACATTTGAATTTGTATTCATCGTCAAACGTACACTCACAGTCTGTCCGTTTCTTAGGCCAGCAAATGGCCATTTCGGCTACACACAAAACAACTTTTAGTTTTACAACGATCCTTATCACCGCGATAGACACAGGATATATACCATTGACGACAATGGTACTGTGTGATTCACACTGTATACCCGGTGACCTTGCGCCGGGTTCGTTGACCTCGCGGCCTTACGTTCGCCATTTGGAAGGAAGCGTCGTGTGTGAATAATGTGTCATTTTTTTTTTTGTGTGTCTATTCCATTAGATGTGCGTGGATAACCGGTGTCCTTGTGAATGTTGTATCTTGATGTTTTATATGTTAATAGAACTTGTATTCGCATGCCCTTTTGTTATATATATATATATACACTAGCTGTGCCCGCGACTTCGTACGCGTGGAATAGTGACTTTGAAAATTAATTAACAAAACATTTTCAAGTGGACCAAATTGTGAATATAAACCATTCTCGGGTCCCTTTGAATACATCCAAAAGATTTCATCAAAATCTGTCCAGTCGTTTAGGAGGAGTTCAGTGACATACACACGCACGCAAGAAATATATATATATAAAGATAAGTACATAATTTATTTTTACGTCTGTATTTTAGTGTACATTTTTTGTGCTCTGTGACAGGAAAGAAGCGCTTACTCTGCGTAACGATTCCGCATTGGATCAACGTGGTCAATGATAACCAATAATATAATAACAATAATAATCGGCACACTGCTATCTCATTCCAGGTTTATAATATCCCGACCCGCCGCAAAAAAATGGAATTATTTACGACATCACATTAGAAACCTCAATAATAACAGTATTTCTCTACTATATGATGGATGTTATTGTACATATAAAACTTTCTCTTGGATCACTCTATCTATTAAAACACACCGCATCAAAATCCGTTGCGTAGTTTTAAAGATCTAATCATACATAGGGACACACAACGGAAAGCGACTTTGTTTTATACTATTTAGTTAAATGCCTGTGTTTATGGTATCCGGACAGTTGATGACCATAAACATATTATATATATGTACTACATGCATATTTTCTATTCACATGGAAAAAATAAACGAATATGCTCATCACACGAATGTTTGGTCTGCGTGGGAATGAACTCACGCCCTTTGTCCCTAATCACTAGATCAAGAAGTTAGTCAGTCACTGCCGGAAGGCATACGTGTTTTATAGTTGTCCATGATGGTAACCAAGGTCGTGCATTGCGAAATAGTACAAGCAATTGTGTATCCACACGCGCCGTTACTCAACCGGATGCCCTCGCGAAGGCTTCTTGTCGTTACAGAAGCAACCTTCATAATGATTCGTAGCCGCACGATAAGTTTAATAAAGGCACAATCACAACCAAGCAAGCGGAGCGGACTTCACTTTTTACAGAATTTCACAGATATCGTCACGTAAGAATAATGTGTTATGCCCCTCCTTGCAGCTTTCTATATTACATACGAGCTGTGCCTCGCGGTATTACCCGCGGTGCGTTAGATCCCGTGGGAATTTCGGAATAAGATTTATCCTATTTTTTCTCGTATTAAACATAGCCTATGTTCATCAGAGATAATGTAGGATTGTAATGGTAAAAGAATTTTTGAAATCGGTCCAGTAGTTTCGGGGCCTATTCAATACAAATAAACAAGCAATCAAATCTTTCCTCTTCATAATATTTAGTAGTATAGACGAGTGGAAGTGCGCGTGCAGGAGTATACTGACGAGCGTGAGGAGTTGACTGGCTTCGCATTTACGAACAGTACAGAAGATAATACGGGGTACGTATGCGTAGCGTTTCCATGCTTCGAAGAGTAATAATCGTTATATATTATTCAGACAGTTAAGGCTGTTTTAAACTAACGTTTACTTAACTACTACTTAACAAGTAACGCTTAGTTGTAGGCTTAGTGTGACCGCGTCCTAACAAGTCATAAAAGATTTATCTGTCAGTTTAGTACGCACTATGTACATGGAATGCTAATTTCAGGCGCGCGAATTGTATTTTAATATTGTATTGCAAACGTCCAGTCTTCTGGCAGTTGCGATTGAGATCTTTGCCCACTTGTGGGATTCAGAAGCCTTGTACACGGTATGTATAATGTCGGCGCTCCTGTAACTGCAATGTTTTGTTTTAACGTTTTTATAGGTTACGTTTGAATATTTTATTTTTATATTTAATCTTTAATTTTATTGCAAATACAAGGCGACCGGGTCACCTTTTAACCATTGAGCAAAACACCGGTATTCGCTATTATACTGGCCTCCGGGTCTAGTATTTAGAGTTCCTGGCTACCAAACCGAAGGTCGTCGGTTCGATTCTGATCACATGTGTATGTTGATCAATTTTTTTTGTTCTGCGTCTGCGTGTTGTAAAAATATTTCAATGAGTATCACATAATACGGATAATAAATTTGCATGGTTATTAGCTGCCGGGCAGTAGAACACGGCATTTCATTGCCTAATTTAGAATCTAGACGGCCTCGTATGGAATTATCCTAATTTTTATTATGCCTACTATTAACATTAATGCGATATGAACGTAATACGAATACATATATATTTTGCAATAATCGGTTTAAATCACCGTTATTTGTCATATATTATATGCGTAAATTATAGATTTTATGTGCATATTATATTTATGTATTAATTATATATTATACTGGCTTTTGCCCGCGACTACGTCCCGTCTCCGCCGCGAAAAATGGAATTATTTATATCACATTAGAAACCTCAAAAATAACAGTATTTCTCTACCATATAATGGATGTTACTGTACATATGAACCTTCCTCTTGAATAACTCTATCGATTTGAAAAAAACCGCATCAAAATCCGTTGCGTAGTTTTAAAGATCTAAGCATACATAGGGACAGACAGCGAAAAGCGACTTTGCTTTATGCTATGAAGCGATATCGATATGGATACTACAGTAACAGTCTCAGCCCTGGCCGGAACAAATCGCGTTGTAGGCTATATTTCTTTCCGCGTCCGCAGCCGGCCCACCCGATAATTTAGAGGCCGCCGTCCGCGTAATGAGCGGGACGATTGAAACGTAACTGTATTGATATTTATAGGTCCATAAAGGTTCCCGCCTTGACGTACAATATTGAATTTTTACAACCTGTGGAAATGACGATCTTTCAACTAATCATTTTAGATTGTTATTCATATTCAATAATCACGAATGAATTTCATTTCGTACGTTTGCCTTTAGGAGTCTACTGCTGGACATAGCACTGCCTTAAGCCTTAACTACTGTAACCGGTTTCTCGCTGTCTTCCTTAGGTGATCAGACCCGATTGCTCTGTTAGAAAGGCGATCTCGGCCCCTTTTATATCTGAACTGACCAATAATCTTAGAAGAATTTAACTAATAAGCAATACTTTATATTCTATATAAGAAACTATACCGAGTTCATTAAATCGTTAAGTATATAATTTTAATGATTAAAACGAATGTATAAGAACTAAATGCATTTAAAAATCGGAATGAAATAAATGGGTGTCAGATTGGAGTGAAATAAACAATTTTATTTCACTAAAATCGGTTATAAATTACGCAATGTAATAGATACAGTCGAAAAAGGCAATAAAAGCGATTGAGCAATGTGTCTTGCAGTAACTCAGGTTCGCACACTAAAGTCTCTTTATTGTTCCCGCGCGAACACTTGCCGATAAACGCTTGTAATGCCAATGCGGTACGTGCCGGAGTAAAAATAACCTCTTAATCTTATCAAGCACTTGTCTATTTTCCTGAACTTAAATCGTCAATCTATTGTGTTGAATCAAACTACCTATTTCATTTATTTAAACATTAGTTTATCTGTTTAGAACAATTAAAGATAAATGAATGTGTCAACTTTAGAACAATTAAAACATACGCAATAAAAAACTGTGTCAACATAAATTTTAACGAAATAGTTGTCAATAATTTATTTACGGAAAGGATGGTTTGTTGATGTTCGATATGGATTGGTGGAGATGCGGTTCAAATACAATCCAATGTAATGTTTTAAGCCGCCCTAAAATGATTCGACAGTATTAACTATTGTTACTAACTAATTATCTTAATTAAATCCGACTTAATGTGTCATAGTGTTAGTTATATGACAAACATGACTAGATAATTCTTATTTTGTAGAATTTATCCACAAAAATAGCAGAAAAGCGATTGAACAATATATCTTGTGATCACTCAGATCGCGCTCTTTAGCCATTTTATTGTTCCCGTGCGAGCAATCCGCAATAAATGCCTGTAACGTGTGCTGTTCAAGATATCAACGTGTAGGGAACCGTTGCTGCCAATTTTTAAAAGCAATTACCAAACAACTCTCTCAACATATTTATCTATAAGATATGAGTTTGGTTGCTTATGTAAAGTATATAATATATATGGTAAGATATAATAAATAAATAACGCAGTCGTTTCTACACAACTTAATTGGTATAATATTTGTAACGCTGATTCAGTGTAGTATAATTAAAAGTATCCACAGCTATTTCGAAGATATGAATATTAACACATACTAAGAGATACATACATACATACATAGCATCACGCCAGGTCCCGAACGGGGTGGACAGAAAGCACCGAGTGCCAAATATCTCTGTCCTTGCAAACCTGACGCGCTTCGTCTACATCAATTACTCTCTTCATGCATACACGCCGGTTTCGGAGACTCTTGACTCCTCCGTCAAGCAGTATCCGACCTATTTGGTCAAGATATGACAGTCTAAGTGTCCCTCGGTGCCTACATCCATCAACATTCGCATTGTATATCTGTTTTGTTTACTAAGAGATTTTTTAGTGTTACTTCAAAGTTACCATAAAATTTTCTTTTTACCTTAAAAATTACCGTAAAAAGTGCTTTTTACTGCCTTTCCAACTACAACTGGTTTGATTATTTGTTGAGTGATCCATACAGGGGAATTTAAACTTGTCGTAGCAGTAACAAACTACAATATTGCTTTCCGTATTACCATAGTGCGACGCCCAAAGGGGCGTCGTGACGAATTTCTATATAACATTCTGTTTTCTAGCGGACCGTAGCAGGACGTGACCCTCCACCACAGAATGCGGACGTCCTAACGAGTTTTTGAAAACCGCTGCCAAGGAAACCATCTTAAAGGCATTTGCACTTTGTAACTAAATTCACCGGAAAGTGATATGGGATGGTTCTCGTTAAGAATGAACTCTATATTATTATGTAAATAGTCATTTAAAACAGCAATACGTTAAATTCACTTTTCATAACAGTTCAGAAGAAATAACTTTGGTATTTAACATAAAAGTTACAAACGAATAGCAAACGAATGTTTTAAACAATATTATATTTTACAAAACAACAGATCCTGCTTCACAAGAGATAAACACAACACAACTGAAGTCAACCGTCTTCACTTCAGCTTCCAAATCCGACGATGATCCGTCCATTAAGTATTCATCTCGCGACATTAGTGGCTGCCGTTATTAAAACCACCTGTAAATCCCACACTCCTGCATATTGCTTGTCAACGCGCCACACGTACTGGAGAAGCGGGGCGGGGGGGTAGGGAGGGCGTCCCTTCCGCCCTTGTGACTTTTGTCTCGAATCTCAGCGCACGTCTTGGACATCGGGGGCACGTCTTACGGAATTAATAATAAGACAAGAAGCCGGCTGCGGTTTGGGCCGCAATGTGCCGAAATTTCCAACCCTAATTATGAGTCCTCTGCACTCACCGCGCGCTCCAAACTTTCTACGTTCGCGCTCCGTTCGTCCATTGTTTATTGGTGTTGCGAACATCTTGCACCGCGTTGTAATAGTCAAATTAAGGATATTCTAAGCGCGTGATTTGTTCCGAGAGTGCGCTCTAGCCGTTTGTGGCTCTTATTTTGTCGTTTAGATTCAAAGCGTCATTGTTATTACTTTTATTACGTGTTTAGATAATTCTACCGCTACATTTACTTCTAGTTGGTTAAGTTATAAGCTTTTTGTTAATATACTTGCGTGTAACTCCGTATCATTAAATGTCAAATGGTAATTATTTATTAGTGTTCGAAACAAATGTTAACAAATGAAAAATAAATACAAACTTATTATAAAGTTCAAAAGACAATCCTCTAAATGTGTAACAACATTGTCAACATCAAAAATAGGTAGGAGACAGTACTGTAAGAGCTACTGAGGATTACAAGTTGCATTTGTATGTCGTGCCACGGGCTGGGATAGTTGAGAAAATAAACATAGAGGGGAACTTAACAGATAAAAGCATAACTTTTTAACTTTTTATTTGCTCAACCTTAAGGATTGCAACACTTATAAGTATATAAAGACATTCATCCTGGATGACCCTTAAGCTTTTGACTATTATAGGGAAGATTATCTCGCCATATCTCTTAGAGGAAAAATTCATTTGTAGCATGAAAATCGTTTTCGTATATGTTTATAGAGCAATTACATTAGTTACTAACGTATTCGTTAACACTCATTATACACAAAGCTAAGTACACACAAGGTGCTTTCGTCGAATATTATTTGACATGAAAAGTTTTAATAATGCTCCTTATATTTACTCTACAATTTGATCAGTATGTTTATGTAGGGCGCATCTCTACATAACTCATGGCGGCAAAATTCTCATGTTACTTGGAAAACATCCCAAAACATAAACTAAAGCGTTCCAGATACGATTTTCTTAAGTAAATTACATATTTCATTTTGTTTTCGTATTTCGAATATTGCTATGTAGTAAATGTTGCGCATCGTTTTTTAAGTTTTAAACATACATTAAACTTTGTTTCACTGTCAGATTTATCTATACGGGTTGAAATGTATTGTATGTTCACATTTCTCTGTTACGACATGTCGTTAATAACGAGTTAATTTAAGTAATACTGCACATGGACACCTACGTATTTGTAACGCAAAAAAAAAATTGCAGGCGACGCTCTACCAAAGATCGTCGCCACTAGACACTACTAGAGACTAAACTAGACACTAGACAACTGTCGAGTTTATTGAAAAACAACTGAATATTAGCAGCTAATTTGGGACTACATAGCCCATTAATACAAACACTCATTATTATTATCATTACTGAAATAAATTAGATATCACTTTCTTTTAGAGAATACATGCAATTTGTAACCGCGTCGTAGCCGCAAGAGCTTAAAGCTTAAAAATATCAAGCATACAAATTGAGTCATACCTAATGCAGCCGCCATAGAAAATTGTAACGAAAACATTCTCTACATTTGCCAGTTTATGAAAAGATAAATCATTTACTTTAAGACGTGCCTATCCCGTAAAGGAACGGATATTCATAATAATTTCACAAGCAGTAGGGTGAAAACATTACGTAAAATCCAAAGTTCGTTTCAAATTTCAATTACTTATTCCTTCGATGCGTGTGCTGTGCTGCATGCGAGGGTTCCTTAGGAAATGAAACAACACTTAAACGTGATTTATGACGGAAAATATTATTCTATTATGAATTACACATTGTTTTCTCGGTTCATCTGTGTATTTGTACTGTATATGATATTACGCTTGAATTAGCAGGCTTTGATTTATATGAGTCTTTATTACAACGTTCCGTTGGAATAACGTACTACGTTTAAAAATACGTAATTAAGCTAAATATATAAAATGTCGTTTATTTGCATTTTTTTTGTTAAATGAACACATTGAAAATTGAACGTTTGAAATTACGTAGCAAAATTTATTTTGTTTCAACAGATTCTTATTTTATTAATTTATTTATTCTTATTTAAACAAAGATATTTGTTGGATTTAGTATTAATATAGGTATTTGCGTTATATCGAAGTATAATATTCCGACTCTATACTTTTAGGTTGTCTCAACCAAATCTTGGCGCATAATTCATAGCACCTACGGCCTCCAAATGGCTGCATAACAAATTTTATTTCCTTTAAAGGAGCGTCCGAACAAAAACAGAACGAGAAAGTTGGGCGGTGCCGCGCGTCCTCTTGTGAATTTATATCGCTCCAAAACAAGAAAACAAAAGTAGAGTCGCGCCAAAGGTACATTATCTTAACAAAGTACAGCAATTAGGTACACGTTCCACATCTGACTATAATAATTTAAATATGATAAAACAGACGCCGACGATGAACAAGGCGGGCCCTCGTCTTAATCTTAACTTATTTATAAATTCTTCCTGTCTTAAGAAGACGAAGCTAAGGGCAACCCTTCCTCACATAATGCAATAAAAGGGGCACTCATATAAGTATCACCGCTTTACGTGCTGTGATAAGGGCTAATCCCCTTTCGTGGGACGATCTCTCTACTTATTAGACCTTCTTGATTCTGTTTAAGAATTAAAGATCTGTAAGATACCCTTTCAGGGAGTTTTACCGTTTTTAAATAAAAGAGCACTCGCTGTACCTTTACAAATTCATTGCCCATTTCGTTGTATGTTAAAACGTACTCTGCATTGAATTGAATTGTGTCGAAATATACTTTAAGTTTATAAGAAATGCATTCGATTGGTATTATTACTTTCTTTACCACAATCATTATGATTTAAAATATTTATACATATAACAATTTCTATATGAAATAAACCGCAGCTACACGGCTGGCTATTCAGCGAATTTGAACAAAAACGAGCAACTTCGTCCAGATTGCCACAATCCGTGAACCGTGGTGGATATCTGCGTCAAAGCTATAAAATTACAGATCAAAATTCTATCGACCCGGTGGCCTTTATTCAAGAGCAGCGGAGCGCACTATCAAAGAAACTCTACTTAGGAGTTAACGTCTTAGGGACGGCAAGTTTGTTCTCAAGGGTTGCGAGATGCGGGTAGGGGTACCGTTTGTGAATGTAAATAGTGGTGCGCGGGTCTCGTATGAATTAAATTTAAGTAATTAATGGCCGAACGGCTGGACTGCTTTAGCTATGGAACGTATAAAATCTGCTGGAATTTTTAATCGGTCTAAGTTTACCTGTAATTATTGTATAGACATTAAACCTAGTGTACCATGAATACATTCGTACGATGTAAAAGATAGTGGATTTTAAAGTAAAACCAACGCTTTTTTTACTGTCATATCACTTGAGCAATAATAGGTACATAATATTATGAAATATCGAGATCAAGATTTCAACACATCCGAACATAGCAAATGTAATTTATATAACTTCATCAACAAGTAAACATGTTACTGCTTCTCATATGGGCATAAGGGACTGTTAAGGTCATTTATTAATTATAATGAACCCCCCGTCGAGGTGCGAGCGGGGGTGAGTCAGCTGAAGAAAGGGTGGCCATATTTTAAGATGTCGCCGTCATCTGGGCAGGAATGTGTGGTGTGCGGGTCAGCTTCATTATTTATTGCAAACATTACAAGTATACACGCCCGTTTGTTAAAGATTCCTTAATTATAAACCGTTGTTAAATAAAACAGGCATATATATACATCAGAAATATAATTTATATTATTTACAAGGTACAGTAAACATAAACCATCATTTTCAGAAGACACCTACCACGTATAGCATTTGTAAGGATTTTCTACATTATTCAAACTTATCAAAAAATACATAAGCATTAAGTAATACGTTGTACAGGCTAAAACGTATTGTGATTATATTGTCTAAACACAAAATACATTTGAAGCAAGCATTACTCTGTTGAAGCGTTTTTGGTTAATTAAGTAATTAGATGATATTTTGATTAGAAAAATCTTCACATTCCATTTAATTTCGACTATGGCATATAAAAAGTACCTATATACCTTATATACCTTAAATATACTTGGAGGAAAGGAAAAAGACAATGATAAAATAATGTATTTAATAAATTTATTATCTCTACATAGTATAAAACAGTCACTTTCCGCTATCTATCCCTATGTATGCTTAAAACTTTAAAACTCCGCAACAGATTTTGATGCGGTTTTTTTAAAATAGATAGAGTGATTCAAGAGGAAGGTTTATATATATAATAACATCGATTATATAGTAGAGAAATACTGTTAAAATTTATATGGCAGAACAACGTATGCCGAGTCAGCTAATACATAATATATAGTTGTAGCTTCGTTGAAGACGTTAGGTCGAATCTAACAAATTACAAGCTCTCAGGTGCGCGGTCCGGTTACTGAGAGCGGGCCAAGTTTACCGATGCTCGTCAGCAACCCGACAACGCTTCTATCTAGTTATTCGATCTTCCGATAGATTCACTACACAGTTACGCTGATCGGATATAGGTATAGTTTAATTCAATCTGGTTTGTAAGCTACGAAACAAAAGAATGCGATGTTAGGCGATTTCTTGGAAATAAATAATCCTTCTATTGCACGTTATGCTATACAGGTTATTTATCATCAACATTAACTGATATTAGTCTACTGCTGGACATCGTCCCCTCTCAGGACGCGCTATTGACGCAAAATATTCTCGTTAACGGAATTCTTACTGTGGGCGAAAAGTGTGAAATGTTGTTTATTATTAACTAAGGCTTATTCATAAAAATTAACAAAAAGTTAAATATTTAATTTATTTTACGGCCGCGGCGTCAAACCCTCGTGAAGATCCCTTACATGTCGTTAAATATTCAAAGAATAGACCAGCGTCGAAACAAGTCTCTCGAGCCGGGTAGCCCTTAGCGCGGGCGGGGGTTAACCCGCGAGCGCTCATGCGTCCTTAATTTCCGATTTGTCGACCGAAAGGGTTGACTGATTAGCATCTGACTGTGTCAAAACGCATCTACCGCCTTTGTCGTTGATGTGATGATGTCTGTTTGATCCCTGCCCCTTCAATCGTGTAATTATTGATGTTTTGAAATTAACCCGTGACTCCGACAACTTGTGGCCGACTTGACTGTCGAGTTGGGGTCATGTTATTGACGTATTGTTAAAAGATATCATTGAATAATGTATAGATATAAATTTGTCACGGAACAAATTTCCTGTTATTTTTGTTATATTATCAGTCGACTGGTGCTCTGGTCTGGTGGTTAGCGAACCTGATTGCTGAGCTATATGTTGCGAGTTCAAATTCTAGCCAGGACAAACGAGTATATTTGTCTGATAATCTCGAGTTTTTGCTGTGTCTGGGCCGTATATGAAATCGCAGAGAAATATTGTATATTTTATTAATGTATTAACAATCTGTACTGGAACAACGTGGTGTAGAATGCTCGTAGCCTTCCACGGTTGCGAAAAACACCTAAGCAAAGCAGTGGGTCATAATATTGGTTGCCGACAATGGTATCAAGTCTTTAGGTATTTCTGAGTACAACTTTTATGTTTTGTTTTCTAATAAGTAGTAGACTAGAACACCTGCTCTTGTATATACATCTAAAGCTGTCTGATAACTAGGATAGAGAGTCACAGCTGCTATCACTATGCATATTATGGAATTCATAATAATCTGGAGTTTCTTAGAAGATACTGAATGTGATAAAATGTTACTTGTGTTTTTTTTAATTACCTACATCTAATACCAAATAAAGCGAAATGCGCATTTAAAAACCTATTTATATCTTTAATATCGATAGGAATATCAGAATTCGTTAAAATTCCATAGTTTTAATTAAACTTATTTTATATGTATTATTTATGCTTCATATTTGAGATCGTAAATCGTTTATGATTTTTTCGTTTCCCTACATCTTCGTCTTGTCACTTCACGACCCCTACATTCGCTGCATTACCCCAGTAACGACACGTGTAATCCTCTGTAGTCTCATGCCTTCTCCATTTATCATCCAGCCTAGGGATTGTTTTACCGTCCGTTGGTATTATATTCATGCTAAAACAGATTTTGACTACGAAGACAAGCGTTAAAGCAAATAAGTTTCAATGAAATCCATGTTTTACTTATTTTCTTGAATTGAAGTATGTAGGTACCCTTTCCTGTCAATTTGACAAAGATTCATTTTTCTAAGTATGTTTTACAAAGCTCTACTCAATAATATGTACATAAAATAAATAAATAATTTTTATAATATACTAGCTGTACCCGGCGCGCGTTGCTACGCCAACAACTAAAATTAATTTTAACTTGATACATGGAAGCGCCATCT
>DWUN01001847.1:0-15356 GCA_018249975.1 Passova gellias | reverse complement strand
ACATAACATCACGCCAGGTCCCTAGCGGGGTAGGCAGAAAGCACCGAGTGCCAAATATCTCTGTCCTTGCAAACCTGTTATCTTTGGAGCAGTTATAGTTTTGTCATTTCGTTCATAGTATCCCAGGGATCTGTGGAATTAAATTGGGAATCAATGGATCTTAAGATTAAATATCCTTTGGTATTGCTGTGAAGGCAATAATCCCGAGGGAGTCTATACATTTAGAATCTTCTATAATATTCAATTACAATTGAAACCGCGGGGAATCTGCCAATATGGGATAAGCCAGTGATGTTATCTACAGCCTTAGTCTACTCGCTGTGAGAGTAGATAAATGTTAATATATAGGTACTATATATGTGTATAACATGAAAAAAAGATCTGTTTATATACTGGTCCTTCACCGAAGATGTTTTTGTATCTAATATAAATCCATGATATCTGCGTCAACACATAAGTATTACAACAGGGAAATATCACCGGTACATTATGACTTTGTCCAAATCATTGTTCAAATGTTTATCATTTGGAATGCTCTCTTCGCAGTGTCAACCAATTTATCGGCGTAGTACAAGTTAATGCTTGTAAAACATTAGTGTTATTAATAGAAGACACAGACAGGAGATGTTAATGTTCGACTATGTTTTGTTACTTAATAGGCGCCGTTTTGTCGAACGATTGTCATTTGTCTTTTAGTTAAACTACCCACTTTTATTGTAACCACACCGACACGTCCAACACTCGTTGATGACACGCCGAATGCAATCAATTCTGTACTCTATTTAACAAAAAATAAGATTGAATTCCATTTGTCTATCGCCGTTGTCAATTTCAACAATGTAATACTCTCGACAATTGCTTGATTACAACAATTAATGACAATTGAATGGAATTCGTGCGGCTTCCTAATGGAATTTTAGATGTTGACGCCTTTTATGGCAGCTCTTGGGAGCTTTTACATAGAAATGTTTCATTATAATTTTATACACTTAACTGGATTTCATTTGGAGTCAATGGGAAAAATTTGTTTGGATATTAAATTAGTACGCTAGTCGTAAACTAGTATTCGTTTAAATACAAGCCAGTTTTAATTATATCATTGTTTTACTGGTTACGTGATATAATTCTTAGAGAGCTCTGATCTTGACCAGTTCTGTTGTTATTTGTGTAATGTTGAACTGTAATGATAAATCTTATTTTATGTGACGCTCGACAAACACAGTACATTATATTGTATAATAATAATCTATATGTTGTCATATACGGGAATCTTTGTACCCCTTTTTAAGCATATCACACGCATAGAGGCGTATGAGATTTGGCATAGTTGAAGTTTACATGGAGGAGTATAGAAAGCTAAAATGTGTATATAATATATGCTACAAATATATTAAATAGAATTAAATAAAACAATTCACTGTTTACGTTTATGAAGTCAATGCGAATACACATAGGCTGGCTAGTAATAAAGAAATTGCTTTTAAATTTCAAATTTAGAATCCAGTTCAGCTATTATTTTATTCGCATTTAAAAACAAAGATAAAAGTGAAAACAAATGAATATCACGTTTCAGAACGGATCACAACAATGTCTTTAGTCGTAACTAGGAGTAATATTTATTAATTTCGTTCCCAAAACAGGCAAGCAAGTGTGTTCATGCAGAAAGTTCTATTACATATATGAAGTGTACAGACAGGTATACCTGTGTGGCGGTCTGTACCGACATAACTCATTAGCGTGTTATCACGTAGTGCACGGTTTCGAAATCGTTCACTGTGTTAGTTGAAACATTTTTATTGGATACTAGCTTTTGCCCGCGACTTCATCCGCGTGGAATAGTGACTTTAGGCAGCATTTTAACTTTCTAGGCTACTTTTATTGCAAATAATACAGATAAAAATCGCTGTGTATCCTAGAAAATTTAAAATGTGCCAAAATTCACTATTCCACGCGGACGAAGTCGCGGGCAAAGCTAGTTGTACATGTCAAATTTCCTCATGGACACTATCTACTAAAAAAAACCGCATCAATATTCGTTGTGCACTTTTAAAGATCTAGGCATACATAGGGACAGACAGCGGAAAGCGAATTTGTTTTACACTCTGTACTCGTAGTGACATTGATAGCAAGACTTAAATGGTGTTGGGTTAAAGCAAATAATATATGTTTGTATTTATTTAGATAAAACATTAGGATTCGAAACAAGAGAAAGTGTGAATATCGTTGGAAAGATAATACGGAATATAAACGGCTTATAAATGACCGTAATATAATAAAATCGATGTCGAGTTTCTGGTTTACCGGTCGAAATTTCTTTTGGAAGTAAAACAGTTTAATACGCTGCATTCTTAACATTATTTCCCGTGGTCATTGTATACGCTTCTGTTTTTATCGTTGCAAATAATTCGTTTCCACGTCTACAGCAATATTTTCTGTTGAAGATGTTCTATCTACATATTCATACATATTCGCCATTTTACTCTTTCCATTATTTATAGTTAACTAGCTGACCCGGCAAACGTTGTTCTGCCATATAAATTATAACAGTATTTCTAAACTATTTAATGGGTTTTATTTTACATATAAACCTTCCTCTCCAATCACTATATCTATTAAAGAAAACCGCATCAAAATCCGTTCCGTACTTTTAAAGATCTAAGCATACATAGGGATAGATAGCGGAAAGCGACTTTGTTTAATACTATGTAGTGATTCGTGTTTGTTAGTGTTTTTTCGCACGAAATTCTCGTGAGAAATGCACGTAACATTTTATATTTAGACTGTAACATGTCATGTCCAGACGCTGAGCGTTTTGTGACCTAGTGTTTTGTTTGTTTGTGTTTTTCTTGGAACATTAGGTTATTCCTAAATGATTAGGTAGATGACGTATTATGGGAAGTCAGAATGCTTAAAATTTATGTGTCGTGATTGCCATCCTTAGTGTATACAATTTAATAATATCACGTTTTGTAACTATTAAGAACTAAATTGTATCGTAATCTGTTTGTATGAGCGATATAGCCTTCGAAGTATAAACACTGTGGCAAGTGTCACAATTACCTGTGGTACAAAGGCATTCGAAGTGGAAGTGGAACCTTGGAAAGAAGGCTCTACTTTGTTATAACCTATTTCTCATTAGCGTTTAAAATACAGCAACAATTTTTGGTGTTTATTATTTATTAGAAAGAAAAAAAAATCCAATTTTTTTATTACCTATATCTTTTACAAAAATGTTTGCTCTACATGAAAAGATCAGGTGGAGAGCTAACGGGTTCAGGTGAAGCGTTAAATATAGTATCGTTCAAATTCCACTTGTAACGATTTAACTCGTCTTAACCCCATTTTCCATTCCGAATGATTCAAATACCGTCGTATAAATAACTCGGATCGGACACTAGCCGTCTAGTTCTTACACTTTTGGGAAATTCCAACAGCTTGTTCGAAATGTTAAAAAGTTTTTTGAAATACAATACAGTTATTATAAAGTATAACAAGCCATAGGACTAATGGTTTAGATTGCCATCTTTCAGTCTGGGGTCTGGAGTTCAAATCCTGGCAAGAATGTCTGGCTTTGAAAAGTAATGAGTCCGTAAATATTGAGAGAAAACCTACGCACCTTAGAATTCTCTATAATGCCTAATGGTTCACCAAAGAGTCGTTAACCATCGAAGGAGTAAACTCGTCACCAGACACAAGACAATATACGTAGGTTATCCAAAAAAGGTTCGTCTCACCACTGAGCATATCAGTATATGTAGACAGCTATGCAAATGCGCTGATTGTACGACACAATGACTCTACGTAGACAGCGCGTGACGAAGTGTGGAGTACCGCGTATCTATTTTGTTTATGATTTACTTTTAAATGGTCTTGGCTTGTTAACATTGTAAACGGACTGCAACAATGTTACGTTACTAGACGTGATGATAATAATAATAATAATAAAATCGTATTTTAGAACAATTCGTACAGGTGACCGGACCGCTTGATCGCTACATAGTATAAAACAAAGTCGCTTTTTGTCCCTATGTATGCTTAGATCTTTAAAATTCTGCAACGGATTTCGATGGGGTTTTTTTTAATCGATAGAGTGATTCAAGAGAACGGTTTATATGTATAATAACATAGGATACTTTTAAGAACAAAAATATTTTTTACGAAATATAAAAAATGTATTTGTCAAATTTTTAAAAGTATCCTAGAAAATTAAAATGCTGCCCAAAATCACTATTCCACGTGGACGAAGTCGCGGGCAAAAACTAGTAATCCATATAAATCAAATCAAATCAAATCAAACAAATTAATTACAAGAGATCGCTAATAATTTCTAAACTGTAAAGGCACTAGGCCTTTACATTGGACATTTTTGAAAGCCTTCGACAAATTTTAACGACTATAACGATAAATGCGAACGTTGTATTAATCAGATGATTGGAGCTGTTTAAGCTAAAATGACGAAATACCCCGAAAATCCGCTCTGGGGCAGGCATCGAGCAATTATAAGAGACCTGAGCCTGCATTGTGAGAAAAAGGCAGCCAAACAAAAACGTTCCCAATAATTAGGTACTGTTATAGAAATACAGTACTCGATCTCCTTCACGTAATTCGTTAAAAGCCGCGCCGACGTGAGACAATCAGATGCCTGCGGAGAAAGTTGATCCTGAGATACCCGAACACATGGCCGTTTAAGTCGTTTTATCCGATTATGAAGTAGTTACTCTTGGACGTAAAGTAGCTTTCTACCAAAATTCCAAAGAGTCTTTTATTATCTTTCTTAATATATACTCGTATATATAAATGACTTGTCACCGTGTTTGTCCGCGATGGACTCCTAAACTACTGAACCGATTTCAATCAAATTTGCCCGTCGTGTGCAATTTGATCCAACATGAAAGATAGGATAGCTTTTATCTCGATTAATGATCAAATTTTTTAATAGGACAACACTTAGTCGGACAAACATCGTGTTAAGCGATTTTTACAAATATGAGATTAAGTTATTATAACATTATTATAATTGAACATCGTGGTACCGTAACGCCCGTGGTAACGGGCGTAACGTAACGTGGTAACGGGGGTACCGTTACCGTAACGCGTGGTAGTTATTTAACTTTTATTATTTATTTTCTCTCCTAAGAGGACCCACATCTATCACACGGGCCATGGCCAAGCGTGATAGAGATATTTTATGATATAGATATTTAAAAATTTCCGGACTATTCAACAGGTGTTAAGTATTGCTGCTTTCTGCAAAATACGTGATACATATGAACTGATATTTATCATGATATTTATTATTATTATTAATTCGGGATTTTATGTCAATTCAGTGTGGAATAAATAGTGCACTTGTACAACTGTTCATGTCCAGAATTCTTTGTCGTCACTGTGTGTACATAAATAAAATAAAAAATAAAATAAAATAAAAGTTGTTAAAATTTGTGATTAAAATAAATGTTTTGAACAGCATATACGTAAATACTAGTGGTACGTTACGTTTTGATATGCAGGCCACTTGCTCAGTATTCAGTGGCCACGCAGACCTACATGTCACAAATGCCCGACGAATAAAAGAAAAAAAAAAACAGACGAATTGAGTACCTCCTCCTTCTTGAAGTCGGTCAAAAAGGTAATGAATTTACTAATATAATGATATACTTATATCAATGTCGCCGATAAACTGCATTGCAGTTTGGCTGATTGTTTATAAATTTCTTAAGTTGTCCTTTAGTAAAAGTAAATTTAAAAAAAGAAGTTGTTACTATCTTAACATAATTTTATTGATTTATATGAACTCTTGATCTAAATAACTTTGGAAGGTTATATTCGAGGACCATTTGATACAAATATTTTTGATCGTATCTGTTGAGTTGTAATTACATGTCATTATAATATTATCATTACCATTAATAGGACATGAAATCGTAAGGTTTGTTAGCGGAAAGATCTATCCCGCGCATCATATTTCCATTGCGAAGGGTAAGCGAGTGCTTCTGTGTGATCTTTGCTAGGACACGAGTTCCTACATATATAGTTCTTGCGGTTGAATATACGTAGATGTCCGTAGGCTTTAGAAACCGCTCAATATCAGGTAGCCTGGATGTATGCGCGTTAACTGTTTAAAAAATAACAGAAAAAATGTCAGCTAATATCGTTATCAAGGGCGTTAACTAATTGCCTTACCAGTTTTGACCTGTGCTTCTATTAGAATATGTAGTAGAAGAATATAGAATGAGATATTTGGCACTCGGTACTTTCTGCCTATCCCGTTAGGGACCTGGCGTGATATTAAGTATTTATGTATGTGTGTGTGTGTATGTATGTATGTATGTAAGTATGTATGTATGTATGTATGAATGGGTGTGTGTATGTATGTATGTACACGTAGTAGCTGTAGTATATTTAGAACAGCGATTTCTAGTTTTTAAAGCTATTCTCTCGCAGTTATAAACGTAAGAATGATGTGATTAGAAAAATAATGGTGAGAACACGGTCCGCATTTTAATGGGTTTTTTAGTTCTCTATGTAGCTGACCTTGAAATGTTTTCAACGTAATAAATTACAACTAGCACAGTTCAAATGGCTGAGCTATGTAATTATTATTGAACACTATATATATTAATTAGAAGACTTAGCCAATTAATAATTATTTTATAGAAAAACCTTTCTTTATACATCTTTTTATATAAGTACACGCATTGGTGCAAATAAACGTTTTGTTTTTGTACTAGTGAATGTGATTTAAAAATTTAGAAATACCTTGCAAATGAGTAAGGTGAGATCAAGACTGTTTATAATAAATATAGTCAAAAAAAACACGTTTAAAGCAATTATTGTTAATTAATGATCATAACAAAAAAATTAATGATCATGATTACGAGTATGATTAAAATATAATATTACAGTGAAGTGAAATAATTATTTACATACATACAAGCTTACCAGCTTACAAGCAAACAACATAACAGGTGAAGTTAATATGAAGCGTGTAAAAAGAAATGTTCTGAGTAGCCCACGAGACGAATGCCATACGGTCCGCTGCGCGACATGCTAATAAGCCAGTGTCGCGTGGGTCCGTTAAGACTCCGCCAATTAAATGTAAAATAACGGGCTTCGCGACTCACATCCTTGTTTTATTATAGAATAGAACCTTAAGGTACCGATTAAAACCAAAGGTAAACAGTAACGGTGAAGGAAAACATAGTTAGAATGCACACATTAAAAGACATTATTATGTAATATTTTCTGAGGTGTGTGAAGTCTACCAATCTGTAAGTGACCAGCGTGGTAGATTATGGCCTAAAACTCTGTCACAAAGAGAGGAGACCCGGTCCAGCAGAGGACCAATAAAAGGGTCGACAGATGTGATGGTATAACAATGAAGTCTCTTGAATATTATTATTATGAAAAAATGGTCAAACTCGATGGTATTAATACGGATTCTAAATGAGTTTGTTTGCATTGAGTTAGTTTATGGATATATTATAACTTTTTATGCATAATAACCAAATAAAAAATGTCACTGATTTAATTTGGAGATTAGAATTTTATCAAAGTATTAAGCACGTTAAGGATTTTTAATATTCTTTTAAAGCTATTATCAGTAAACAAAATAATAGCAATCGAATTATGAAAATTCTACCCATAATTTTAAAAGAATAAATTGCGTAATAGCAGAGGAGTCAAGAGTCTCCGAAACCGGCGTGTATGCATGAAGAGAGTGATGAATGTAGACGAAGCACGTCAATTTTGCACAGAACAGAGATATTTGGCACTTTCTGCCTACCTCGTTAGGGACCAAGCGTGATGTTATGTTGTTGTTGTTGTTGTTGCTATAAATATCGTCTGACATATATAGGCTCAAAATATTTATACTACAGGATGCAAATCATAACGGCCTACATCGCCAGTACCATTGCTCGGTAGTTTCAAATCTACTGAAGAGTTCGACAGCCGCCCACTGTTTGGAAAGCCCTGAAACACACAATTGTTTATAATACTCGTTTGACGTAAGCATATAATACATCAAACTGGCGACATTTACAAGTTTATCGATGTTCTTACTGCTTTCACAACGTGTTATAATATTTCACTTATGTTTACAATAGTTTAATATGGAATAGTATCGTCTAAGAAATAAGTCGCGAAATGTTGATGATTCAAATACGAAATTATCCACCAAACACAACAATTATATATAAAACAACTGTTGCTTTTTGTCTCACTTAGAGCTTTTAAGTCTCGCGGTTTTTAAACATCTCTTCCACTCTCAATACGAATTTCTCAAAATAAATTCTTTAGATAAAATAGTACTTTGTAGGTATAAGCATGCCAGTGTATATGACTACAATTTACGTGTAACATTACTGTAATCTTTATGTACGATAATAATAATTAGGGCGATACCACATACGGCTGTCTAATTCCAAACTAGGCAATTAAATGTCTATGTATGGCAACTGAACAGCTGATAAACATACACATATTCTTATATAGATATTATTGTTACTTCTAGTAACAAATGTGCTCATCACACAATTAATTTCCCTGGACGGGGATCGAACCTAAGACCTCTAATAACTAGACCAATAGATATTTCATAGTTTACGATTCTATGGTTTTCTTAATTGTTCATTTCCAATGAAATACAAATATAAACAGTGTAATTGAACGACAAAAAATATTATACATAGATAGACAAGAGGAAGATTTTCAATAGTCCGTGAATAAGATTACCATCAGATTTATTGCACGGGACATGTGTTCCATTTTTTGTGACGAAAAGGACAGATTTGTCCTACACGTGTCCTAACGGCCTCGTTTAAATTTAATGTCCTCCATAAACCGTGTTTTTGTTTGTATGTTTAACGGGCAACTAGTTTTGAATACTTTTTTGTGTGAGAACATTTATTTCGACCATTTGAATGTTTGTTCAATCGATTCCTGCGTTTCATCGTGGATGCTTTCGCTATCCGTGAGTTTAAGCTTTAGAGCTATCGTCTGTTATATTATCCCACTATTGGGCAGGAGACTTGACCCACAACCATGGAATCCAAGCACGTTTTGTTATTTAAAATGATCTGATCCTAAACTGGTAACAAGACGGCTGATAGATTTATTTTACACCATTTTTCAGTAATTTATCACAGATAATTTTATACACATATTTATTTTATAATTTTATAAACGAAATTGACATTCATACTTATCGCAGGAATATTTAACCAGGATGGGAATTGAACTCGCAACCTCTGACTTACCATTCAAGGTCACTAAGCACCGCAATAAATATTGGGTATAATTTCATGTGATTAAACTTACCTCTCTATATACATATACATGTTTCTGTGTATATTATTCGGTATACGAAAATATTGAGTTAACATTTATTTAGGAAACCAATTTGTCTGTCTGTCAACAGGACAAGAATTATAAGGGTTTAGTGGCGCGCTTGAAGGGATTTACGTATCGTCAGTTTCTATATATGGATGAAATAATTAAGTTGGTGTAAGAAATATATTCATTATCGCTCTCTCCCTCTCCCTCTTTTTCTCTCTCTTAACAAATGAAAATTATTCAAAAGCAGAATTTTATTTGCTTTATATTTCATTTCTAGAATAAACATTGTAGTATTCTTAATTATGTTAAGATGCTTTCAACCAGTTCTTACGCAATATATCGCAGCCGTTATTTTGTTATTTTAAGAACAAACGCATCAATTCAAACCGCGTGACCATTTCTGGCAACAGACATTCATTACAATGAAAACCGTTTTGGATTTTATAGTCAACAAATCGTTACAGAATTCGTGGCCGCGCCATTAAGCTAGCCCCAGATGTGTTGGTTGAACGGAAAAAAAGTAAACATTCGGCCCCCTATATATATATCATTTATTTTTATTTCAATCGTTCGACTGACGACGTTCCGACCTTGAACGTGACAAAACGACAGGATTCGAAATTTAAAAATAAATATATTTAGCCCGCCAGTTCCCGCGGTGCATCGCTAACGGCCGTTTTAAATATAGAACGTGTTCTATTCTCGAACACTGAACTCCCGGCCGATGGCTTCTTATTGTTTTTGCTTAGCGCAGGATAATGTGGGTGTCGTCTTTGATATGTCATTAATTTTCTGGTTCACTTGCAGCCATTATATGGACTTATATAAAGTTACTTTTATCGTACATACAAAAAGGTATCCTTAATAGATTTTCTCAAAATCGTTTACAATATTGTACACACGCCTTTGAAATCGGTTGTATTAATTGTAAAAAAAAAATATTGTAAGTTCTATTTTGTCTTTGGTTCATATTTTTATTCAATAAAAGTAAATAAAGAGGATAATGGTGCGGCATTAGTCATATTTAGAGTATTTCCAAAACCGTTTCAGTTCAAATATGGATTTATTGAGTGTTAACCGAACCAAATGCTCTGAATCAAGTTATTCCAATAAGATAAGTCAACAGTCGCTTAAAGTTATGATGTTTTCATTTTAAGGCGGTTCCATTTTCGGCGTGCCAACAGGAATGAGCGCGTGTGAATTTGAAAAGTGACAACTTGTAGGATGTCAAGTAGTTTTCAGTGAGCGCGGTGGAACGCCGGCGTCAAGATTCCGGATTACGTTGCACCTGAGGGCCAAATGGGTACGTTGTTGTTTTGTTTTAGATATCCAAGTGGGTGCATTGTTGTTTTGTCTTAGACATCATCTCTTTCATTATATACTTTTAACCGCTAAAATGGATAAAAGTCTTATTAAAAAGAAACAGTAATAATATTTTTTTGTCATTTTGTATCTAAATGTTTTTACCGCTGATACTTTTTCACATCTATTGCTACAATGAATTGCAAAATAATTAAAAATGTCTATTCACAAGCAAGTATAGCGAAACAACATTATAGGAAAATATAGGGATTCATGTCAAATTAAAATGTTTTATTCTTTATAACATGTAAATATATACATACATTACATACGCTTAGCGAACTTCATACAGTTTTTGGTTATTGTTCATCTGTTTACTTATGTATGTATGTACTTTAGTCTGTTCATCTTACAAACAATGAAATTAAACTCCATACAAAATTGGGAGCACTTCTAAATTACAAGGACAATTTGTGTCAAAATAAACTCGGATTCAACATGTGAAATGTACATAATTGTATGGTCATTGTTTTCGTGTCCACAAAAAATATCGCTTATGTTCAAAACTTACAAGATCTCTTAGCGCGCATACATATAGAGTTTATTTTCTCTCGCAACTGCATTTCCTTGCATCGTGCATGACAATACTCGCGGACGAATATCGATGTGAACAAAGAAAATATACTCTATGGTGGACATAATAAAGCGCACATTCGAAACTGTATATCTGTCCTTTGAAAACTCGTCCGTGTTTCATGGCGTGTATATAATTTTGAACTTTATTTTTGTAAACTTAACGTGTACTTTTGATGGGGCCTTCGTGGAGACGTTGAATTATCTCCGTTTTGATCGGACACGGCGTACGTGAGCTGAATTACGCTTTATTTTTTGTAAATGTACCTTTATGGAAACGCATTTTATTGTAGTGGTCTGTACTACAATACGTCCAGAATGGAGCGGGAAGTTAAATTAATGTTATTGTAAATTTCGATTTATGGATTTTGAAAAATTATATTTTTTTTTGTTTAAAATCGCATGCTAGTGTCACGTACGCTAAGAAGCTGAATGAATGTTTTTTTTTATATTTTATATAGTTATGAGTTATTTCCGACGGTTTCGTTCGCATTGCCTCGATAAAGATTGAAATTGGGATCGTATGATTTGATTTTTTTTCCAAAAATCTCCTTTTAGCGCGTCGATATAACCGTAGCTGTAATATGTTTGCTACTTGATATTTTAAAAAGTATCTAAATAAGCGACTTTATAAGATAGCTATTTAAAATATCTGTTAAGATAGTTATAAACAAAAAAAACAATAAAAAAGACTGACTATACCTACATGTATGTAAGGGTGAAAATTTTAAAACTATGATAGTTAAGTGTGTTTTGACAAGACGCATCGCATCGCTTGTAACGTGTATAGTCAGTTCAAGGCTCCTCCATATCGGATATCGGCCCATCCCTTTATATAGCGATAAAATGCGTACAGATTTCGATAGTGTAATCTTGACAGTTGCTCGCTCATAGAGCCGAGATTACGACGAATTAAAAAATTGTTATGTTCGAATTACAAAAATTAATAACGCTCTACACACTTGTACTTGATGATATTTACTCTACATACTTGTAGAACGTTATTAATTGTTGAATGTTTTGAATAAGTTCAGAACTTAGGATACAACGCGAATTTTACTTTTAAAATTATTTACGAGGGCATTTAAAACTATGAATGATTTGTCACATTTTTTTACAATTGTGTTAATATTTTGAACTTTATCAAACTGTGTAAAATATCGGTGTAAAATATTTTCATTATTAGCTCATAAAAGAATTCAATAAATAGATCGTACAAAAGACCGGATGTATCCGGTTACGTCAAAAAACCGGAAGAAGGGTACTTACCTGTCGTTTCCGGTGCATCCTGCTGTTTTGTGTTCAATGTTAAATGGTACGGATGGTTAGTTTCGGGGCTTTTTTGTTTAATAATTATATTTATTATTGAAAATAGCGCTATAACAAAGGTAAATATTTGCTCAAGCATTTTTTGCTTTCAAAATTCAAAAATAATGTAAATTAAGGCGATTTAACTGTTTGAAAACATCTTATGCCAAAGTTAGTTCAATGTCCAATATCCCAATGTTAGTAAGGGCCATCGTGGTTAGCATAAATTTGCAATTGTATAACTTTTTTTTTATAAAATCGTACCTATTATAATTTACTATTTTTTGCTCACCTTTTTATAACAAACGTGACAAAATTTGAAATACACATACATTGCCATACATAGGCAATAGATAGTTGTTCACTTATGGACGTATTTCTACATCAGAAACTAACTACAGAAAGGTCGTAGTTCAAATAAATAAACCTTTCCCGACGTTGTCACATCGCCGCTAACGACGCATCAATCATGATAATGCTATTAACTACTCTTTATATATTATTTACGACAGGATTTTAACTCTGTTTATCGTACTTCATAATAATCTGAGATGGATTTTAGTAATGATAAATTTTTAAAATCACAATAGTAAATTTTACAAAATCAAATTTTCCATAGCGAAAATATTCATGCTAGGGTCGTAAACTGTCACAAAAGTAGGTAACATTGTTATTCATTTTGCAATTACAAAGCGTTAAAAAATTGCTCAAGATTAAGCCGAATACAATGCTCTTACTTTATTTCATAACCTTTCATTAAATTCATGTCAATTACTTTTCATTGTTAGAAATTAACTGTCTAACTTCAGAATTATATTTGACATTTACACAATACAAGAAAGTATTATAACCACACTTGTATGGCCATGCATTATGTTGTCGATTTCACTCAAAACGGCGTCTTATGCCATGGTTTCACCTTGTGTGAATGACCATAGACAACGATTTATCTATTTATTGCGATGGTGTCTCCGAAGGTCAGTACATGTGGAAATCGCGCATAAACTGAATGTAATTTTACTTGAAACGTCGCCTTGTATAGAGAGTTTTGATGTTGGTAACGTTTTCATTGCGTTCATCGTTTCGTAGAAGAAAATAGTTTAAAAAAAAATGTTATTATTCTATGTATAGTTATTTTCTTTCGTATTATTTCAGGACTAAAAAATCTAACTCGTTCGCGACGCAATGTTAGCAGAAGACTTAATTTTTAATTGATCCTTCAGTGTTTAGTACGTTGTTTCTAGAATTTACGGGAAATAAACAAAAATTATTTTACATACATTCGCACAACGTAAGCGTCGTTACGTGATACGTTTTCCAAGAATTATTTTACGACGCGCATTAACATTTTGACCATCGTATTTAAGCACGGTTCGCCTTTGTCGGAGCCATAAACAGCAATAACCGTTAACAATTACAATACAAACACTCAATGCATAGAAATAATGGAGTTCGAGCGATACACCATTCTTCTTCAAAATAGCACGATCATAAAAATTAGGGAGACGACAATATGATAATAAGAAATAAAATTTTATGCCCATTTTACAAGAGCTTTCTATCGAGGTAAGATATAAAGTAACAAAGTGCGTGTTTTGTTTACTCTTACTGCCTATTAACGGAAAACTCGGAGATCTAAAGACGGTATGATTACAATTTGGCCTTATTACGAGCCACTCACGGACTAATCAGTGCATCATTTATATTCAATAGCTGACTCGCCCTTTGGCTTAGTGCTTAGGGATCGTTGAACGGGTGGTTCTTACCACCCGTAACAATTCCAGTCTAGTTAATTTCATAGATATTATTATTATAAAACATATAAAATTTCATGTATTAAAATTACATGTCGCTCATTTGGAGCGACCGGGACACAAGTGCAAATATGTTAATTTTACACTACGCCATATTTTTTAGATTTTTTAGGAACACTAATGAAGATCATTAACTATTCTTACAGCTAATGAATATTTGACTACTTTTTATTGTAGTTGAAAACTTCGGCTTGAAAATAGGCGCATGTCTTTTTCAATACCCAATCCATATCTAACCGAAGTCAGTTTTGAATTTTTTTGCAGTTACCTTACTGAGCGATATTATGTTACATCGTTCTAAAACGTGTTAAATTTCAATTAGCACTTTCATTTGTAAGCGACTTATGCAGCATTGTGATAACTTTAACCTCTGTCACAGGTTAAAGCGTCTCGTATCTGACCGCGCCATGGAAATTATTGAAGTGATCCCTGAATTGCCCTGCTCCACGGGAACGTCGAAAACAATGGTGGCCGACCTTTATCGCCGCGTCCGGGCCGGCACAAGAACAATGCCCACATGTGTGTCCACAGTCCCATTCACCTGTATCACATTGTCGGAAATGGCCAACGAATACATTAGTTTCAGAACAAAATGCAAAACTCGAAGTGAATTGCGGATGTAATTTTATTACATTCACACAAACGTTTGAGCCGGTGATGTTGTGGATATGAAATTTCGGATCTGGACACGGATACGGATATAGGAAAAAAATTATATCGGATTCGGATACGGTTACGGGATATTTCATTATTTCGGATATCCGATAGTTTCGGTTACGGTTACGGATCTCCATAAATGAATGATATGATATTTCGGATCTGGATACGGATTCGGATATAGGAAAAAAATTATATCGGATTCGGATACGGTTACGGATATTTCATTATTTCGGATATCCGATAGTTTCGGTTACGGTTACGGAGCTCCATAAATGAATGATATGAAATTTCGGATCTGGA
>DWUN01001846.1:0-15356 GCA_018249975.1 Passova gellias | reverse complement strand
GGTTATACAGACAGACAGACAAAAATTTTACTGATTGCATTTTTGGCATCAGTATCGATCCCTAATCACCCCCTGATGGTTATTTTGGAAATATATTTCATGTACAAAAGTGACCTCTCTACAGATTTATTATAAGTATGGATTAGAAGAACATCTTATTGTTACGTTTACGATCTTGCGTCCATTAATTACATAAGGAAATGATGAAGCGTTGACTTGACGCACACGCGCCTATGACATAAGTACTATAGCCAGGTATATGCGGCAAGTAGGTGCACGAACCATCGTAATCCCATTGCACCCACGCGATCGACTCGTAGCAGCAAGCTTTAAGCACATTAACCGATTAGTTAGTGCGCGGAGCTTACTGAAGCCGTAATAATATGTCACAATTAATACATTTGAAAAATGAAATCTAACACTTACGTAAAAAGTTTTTAAACATAATAATTTTATTATGTATAATCGAGTAACACGTAGAACTACAGACCGCGTCTATTATCGTTGGGAAAACACTGTAATAAGCAAAATAGAGACAATCGCCCTTTTACTTTAATGCACTTGTATGAGAGTAGTTTTCAATTTGTCGGTAACGATAATTTCTTGTAGCAAACCAATCGGACCAAAGATTGTTTTTGTTTACGTTTTTTGTTGTTGTTGTGAAGAACGAAAATGAAAACATCGTCACGACAGTTCCATATGGGCGTTACGAAGTTCCATCTAGCGAACAGATGTACACACCAACGGGCCATGGTAACCGCATCGATGTCTGTGTAAATAGTAGCGCGCTCTGACCCTGATAAAGGCAACAAAAATAACTCTGTTTGCGCCGTATTCCAATAATCTCTCGTTACACAGCAAACACCGACTCCGCTGGAGAACAAACGCCTTATGAAATTTTTTGAGGTTACACGTAGAAATTTGTTTCCAGTTGTGTATGATTCGTTTACGCGTAAGTGAGATCGGAAAATATTCAAGAATGAAATTTACTGAATTTCTATACAATAATCGACTCGCCTGTTAAGTTGCGTTGATATAATTAACTTGTTGAAATATCGTAACTAATTATAGGATAGTAACAACGGGATGCGGTCTGTGGTCATATTTAGCAGGCAGTAATATTGTCCTTTTAAGGTTAAATAGAAATTTTAATGAAATTAACACGTAGGCATGTAGGCACATTGTGAGTTTTAAATTTTATAAACGTAACATCACGCCTGTAATCCCCGAAGGGGTAGGCAGGTAGGTTTAAATTTTATACCTGTAGTTTTTTTTTCTTAACGACTAAAATTTTTAAAAAGAACTTCTGTAAGGTTTTGTATTTAACCAGAACCATTATTAAAATGTTTACATTTATAACATAATACACATTTACAAGTCACTACTAAGTTCCAAGCAAACTTTCGCTTCCTCTTATTAGTGGATTTTCTGAAAAACTCGTAACTCTTATAGATAAGTCTTTACAATCATTGCGACAGTGAATTAGTCTATCAATCATGTCATTTATATTTATATACTTGATGGTTGAAACGTTTCCAGGTTCGTAACCAATAGGCACTCTTGACTTCCTAATTAACTTACCGCCCCAGGTACAGTGTACAAATACAAATACGCAATTTGCACCGGTAATCAGAGACGACAAACATATTTATATCATCAGTAGGCATGTTTACTACTCGGTACCTACTTGCCGCGCATGTCCATCAATTCGTAGAATAATCTATTCACTTCATACATTATTAATTATAAGTCAGAATGGTTCATGTATATTTTTCCTATTATCACATAAACTTTCACATATTATTTGGCAGAACGAAGAAAAAAACTAATCCTATCCCGAGGCACTGTATGTTCAAGATAAATTTACGAATTCAGGTCACTGGTTTCCTATGATAATGCCTGCGTAAAAAAAAAAAAAACGTAACATCACGCCTGTAATCCCCGAAGGGGTAGGCAGAGGAGTGTAATACACCTCGAAATGCCTGCGTATTGCTTGTAAAGATATCAAGGGTTATTTTGTGTTCATAAATATTTGGCCTACCACGCAGCTTCTTTCACTGCAGCAACGGGCTGACTCGCGAGTCTGCGTAGACAACAAAATATAAAAAGGTTTTTATGTAACTATTTGTTTCGCCATGATAATCCGTCAAATATATAATGATGACTAAATTGAGATTCTTGCAAAGTTTGGATTTTTATCAATTTAATGCAATAAAAAGTTGCGTGTAGCATAGACAATCTGCAGATAAACAAGAAAACATAGACAAGAGCGTATCTTATCGATAGAAATTGTTATTGAGAGATGTGTGGTTTTGCACAAAAATACATGCCGGTACATAATGTATCTTTAGTGCCTGCAACTAACGGGATATGCAACAATTGGCGAACTGAGATAATTGAAGTTACGCAGAAATATGCAGATGGTCGCATCGGCGAGAAGGCCGTGTTCTAATTACCAAGATCATTTACCTATTATGTCTTTTCTGGAAGAGATATCTTTAGAATCATAAAAGCAAAACCTTATCAGTGTCTCTACCGGTAAATACTGTAACTATTTTACGATACATGATCATGATCACTAATGTTTGACCGTTTCATGAAATACGAGTCTGGCGTCAGCTGCTAATATCGTGAAACGCCCATTTATCAATGAGTTGACCAGACCATATCACGATGTGGTCAGCAGGTAAAACAACAACAACAACAAATACGACATCACGCCAGGTCCCTAAGAGGGTAGGCAGAAAGCACCGAGTGCCAAATATATCTGTCCTTGCAAACCCGACACGCTTCGTCTACATTTATCACTCTCTTCATTGCATCTCTATCGGCTATTAAAAAAAATGCAACCATTTTACGATATGATCGAAAATATCATGATATACAATCTGACTGCTACATATCCATATCTTTATCCTATTTCCACGTGATTCTATATAGTTGGTATATAAAATACTAGCTGACCCGACAAACGTGGTTCTGTCATATAAATTGTAATGGTATTTCTCTACCATTTAATGTATGTTATTATACATATAAACCTTCCTCTTGAATCACTCTATTCATTAAAACGAACCGCATCAAAATCCGTTACTTAGTTATAAAGATCTAAGCATAGGGACATACAGCGGAAAGCGACTTTGTTTTATACTATACTATATAAAATATATAGTTACCAACACAGCATTAATACTGAACACTATGTTCTCCACAGATGCTTGTCCAGGCGCTGTACGACTTCACGCCGCAAGAGGCCGGGGAGCTGGAGTTTAGACGCGGTGACGTCATCACCGTCACCGACCGCTCCGATCAACATTGGTGGCAGGTGAGAATATAGTGATTAATTTATAACTATGAAATAGTCGAACGCTAGCAAGCACCTCTTGATTTTACAAAGTTACTTGAATTTTACTTAAAATGTCACTCGAACACTTTCCCTAAGAATAGGCTTTTACTAAAAGCATTGTACTAAACATATACACAATACATGTATTAATTCAACATTAAATAATTAATTAATTGCATACAAATTTATATTACAAGCAGTAAACTATTTTGTTTGGAATTGCTTGCCTTTTGCTACCTTCGATTAATTTGTTACCTTTAATTTTAAAATAATGTTATGTTACCCGCATACAATTTTTTTATATCCAGGGCCTTACTTTATCTAGAGATTTTGTGTGTATATTATTATTTTATTCAGGCTTCTTTATTGTACAACTTGCAGGGCGAGATAGCGCACCGCCGCGGCCTGTTCCCCGCGTCGTACGTGACGGCCTACCACTCGTAGTGGGCGCGCCGCGCTCGCCTCTCTACTGCCGGTCGATTGTGTTGTGTGCTGCCACGGTTTTGTTTCATGAGCCCGCGCCACGCCTTGACCGCCTCGCCCGGCGCTCGGATTGTCTTTGACACGATGACTATTGATCATTATTATAGCACAATCGAATGATTTTTAATCGATTAGGGAATTCAATTGTATCATATCTTATAGAGGAAATGTTGCAATAAGTATATCCGTCAATATAAAGTGACAATAAAGGATTTGCGATTGGAGAAAATAAAAATTTCTATTTGTTCCATCTTCTTGTTTGTACGACAATTAGAATTTGGATTTATTAATTTACAGTATAAATGTCATTCCGTATGTTTTCCTAGCCGGAGTCGCTTTAGTTTCACTCTCCATCATCATCATCATCACCACAACCGCCGAGTAGTGTTGTCAGTCAGTGTGCAATGTTTTTAGCATTTTTACAAGGATCCGTGCAACTGGCCGGCTGTCAAGGCTTCGCTCGGGATGATGAGTCTGATTTTTTTTTTTACATATATAATGGTAAAATGTTTGAAGCGTTTATGGTGCTTAATGTCCTACAGCTATTTTATTACGTGGATTATTTGATGTCGTTGTGTGAACGCAATTGGAATTCAAACGGGACGCCAGCTGGACAGTGGACAGTGGACTGCTGCCGAGATTCTCATCGATAATGCGACGATATATGTAATATGGTAGTACAAAAGTTCAAATGTAACGAGAGTGTTACGATGTGCCGTGTGTGTAATCGTTTTCGTGTTCTGTGACGAATTTATTGATTTTCTCAATTATTATTTTTTTTTTACATATATATACGTCGTGACAATCGCTGGACGAAAATCGATTTTCGTCCACATTTACGTGCCAGAATGTTATTTATAGTTTTGTTTTTTTTTTTGAAGTATATGCTTAGTGATTAAATGTACGTGTGGGATCAACTCAGTTATAACTATGCGATGAATTCCCCAATTTTATAAACCTTCTTTTATCGATGTGATTCGTTTTTAAAGTATGATCCGTTATTTATCCCCTTATTAGTGTATAATGCTCATTTTTTTTTTAATATTTACCATTTACACGTTAGTTAAGTAGTAGACGTTTAAGGTCGTTTGGTCTTATTTTCCAATTATTTTGTATACATGCAATCTATAATCTGGTACCGTAGTCGTCTAGGATACCGATTTGCGTAGCGTCCTGGTAAAGCTTAGCTCTCCCTAGATATAGGCTCAGATCGCGGGTTTGTGTGTCGCACAAATCGTGAACCATACATATATATATATATACCTATATATTTTATATTATTATTAATCCGGCGGTCGTTTTATATTGGCAACGTTTTCATACGTGAATGTACAGCGAGGATTTTTAGAACAAATATATATACATATGATATACGTGTATAGGAATGATAAATACATTTAGCGTGCTTTTTATGGCTTTCGATGTGTTTCATTTGAAAGTGAATTGTTATATCGAAATTGGTGTTTTACAAATTAATAATGGGACAAATTTAGTGTGTATATCGAAAATATTTGAATGTGTTTAATGTAAAATTGAATGTGTAATATAAACGACAACGTAGTCGATACACTACGGCCGATAAATGGTCAAGCAATCGGAATGCGAGCCGACGTGGCACTCGCCGTGTCGTTGTACTTAGTTAGCGTTTAAACAATATACATATAGTCAAGACTTTTGAAATCTGATGACTTCGAGTGCTCGTTGATACAATGTAGATATTTATTTTTGTTATCGTAATGTATCCAAAATCATTATATTTATCGATTCGTAACGTATAGAGTTTTAATCGTTCGCAAATAAAACATTTCAAATTGCAACGTCACCTCGGACCGACGAGAGCTGCCAGAGCGACGTTCGTATATAATGTATGTACACTCGCGATTTTTTCCTTTTGTTTTTCTGATCCTCTTCCCGAGCGTGCACTGCGGGGGGCGGGGGGCGGAACGGGGGTGCGCGTGTGCTTCTCGCTGTAGTGACAGAAAAGCGTACGAAGGCAGGTTTTATAAAATCGGAAGTGCTATAATCTATAATAATCAAATATTTAAATAGTTAAGTTATGATTCTCCATATTGTGGAAGATGTATAATATTTTTTACTAATAAATTTAATATTGTAATGTAGTGTTTTATTCTATGTTCCCGTTTTCTTTCTCGGTCCCGCACACATTATTCTTATATTTTTGTTTCTAAATATAGCATATAATCGCTCAAACGTTCTCTTGGTTTGTTACGTTTTACGTTATATGTCCGAGGTACTTAAACATTTATTATATTACATAATTTATTTGCACACGATAAGAGAAAAATAACCTTATTAACACTAAATTGCTCTCGAAACTGTTGATAATTAATTATTAAATAAAACCAAGAATGTGTTCAACAATCAATAATTTATTAAATGTCTTTGTATTAAATAACAACATCACATATTAAAGTGCCTTCACATATACTGCTGTACTACAATTCGTAACATACGTATTAACAACTATAAATATAACATCTGCAGATCCTAGTACCAACTAAGCAATGAACAAGTGTCATAATGATTAGTAACATGGTGGAATGAAAAGCAAAAAGTGTCGTATATTTAGTTACAATCAATCACGTTCAAAAGAAACTAACGCAGTCCGGTCTTACTTTCTTTTTAACGTACTTGAGGGATGGGTCAGTTTTAACCAATTTTTTTTCGTACTAAATATATTTAACTAGCTGACCTGGCAAACGTTCTGCCATATAAATTATTTTTTATTGCTGCTCCTCTCCTATTCATTTTTGCGTGATGTTATATATAACAGCTATAGCCTAGAGCCTTCCTCGATAAATGAGCTATTCAACACTGAAAGAATTTTTCAAATCGGACCAATATTTCCTGAGATTAGCGCGTTGAAACAAACAAACTCTTCAGCTTTATAATATTAGTATAGATGAGGTACATACATACACTCAATGAATGTAATATTTTAGTCATCTTACTACGGCTTTGTGTGCCCTTCAGGCTACAGTAGACCGCGAGAAAAAACCTTTGGAAAAGAAACTCCCAGCACTCTTTTAAATAACAAAAGATACTAATGAACCTACCCATGTTGCAATATCGCTTTAGTCTGTCAAATGACCATAAAAGTGCACTTTTTATAAACTCAATCACACACAATTACTTCTATATTATCGTTACCAAATCATAGACAATTTTACGTTTGCACTGGCATCCCTATCCACGTCAGTCTGTTCCCCTTCTATCGCCGTCTCTCTCACACACCTCCACTTAAAACAACGTTTGGAATCGAATGTATAGATAATCCTGTGTCAATACTTTGTAACTGCAAGTCTAGACGTTTTGAACCTGACTGACCTTTTGACCTCAGCGATAATCAAACGCTAGTATATAGGAAATACGCTTTAACACGATTCTTATACTCACGTTATGTATTATAATAAAATTAGATGATATTTATTTACACTAAGGACGCTCTTTCGTATAAAATGTATGAAACTGCACATGAATGTCGGGTATTGTCGGTAAGTGTCATTAGAGGCGAATTACGACAAAACGTGTTAACGCTGAAATCGTCAATTAAATGGAGATCTTCAACTCTATTGTCATTTCTCTCTCGCTTAGATCTCTTGTCAGAATGACAGGAGGTTTAGCTTGTCAACAGCAAGTTGGCAGATTTCAGATGTCTTAAAGGACAACGTTGAAAACTCTCACGATGCCTTCACCATAATGCAATATGATATTCTTAAAAGGGTCATAGCCTCGGTAAATTTAAAGATTAAATGTAAACGCACGTCCTCTCTAATATATAAACATCATACTTTCAATTTCCAACAAAACAAAGTGCTTAAGCTCGCCCCCGTTAGTCCTCGATGTGTACGAAACTTATGCAAACTGAACGTTTAATAAACGGTGCGATGACATAGATGGATACAGTCAACTACTGCTATGAATATGAAAAACGGTTTTAAACGCTCCCAGTCGCACAATTTGCGCTAACTACTTTTAGCGTGTTATTGTCGAAATATACTTACAAATGGTTAGTATTATTTACAAAGAATTACAATGCTATATTTTATATATAACAAGGGACAACTTTTACAGAATCGTTTGATAACAATTTTATTTTAACCCAGGCGCACCTACACGCATTACTTACGGTCTTTTTTAATCGTATAGATTCCATATATAAAGTAATAATATTAAGTTAATAATATTGAATACACAGCAGAAATATAAATAACAAACAATGTAAATAATATTAAAGACAAACAGTGCTTTTAAAATTTTTACAGAATTATTAATTCAACCATTATTTTGCATTTTACTGCGCACAATTTCAAGCAATAGGTATAATTAGAATTAAAATTATCAATACTTAGTAACAAAGTAAAATTAACATATATGTATTTAAGTTAGACATTGAAAATCAACTCAAAACAATCAGTTTAGTATCCAGTATTGCACGTATTATATTTAAAACAAAATATCAATACACCATGGGCTTACATATTAAAATAAAATTTAAATCCCGAACTATTTTTCATGATTCATTTGATGGCGAACACTCTAATTACGATCTGAAGCATTTCACAGGGCCCTATTGACCCCGACGATCCGGGCAGTTCTCATTTTTTCCACCTGACCTGGTTCAGTCAAATTAGCCGCCACTACGATGACGTCACTGGATATAGCTGGGAGGTGCTTTGGCTTTAGCGAGCACTCCCGCAGCGGAGAGTGAAAGCAGGCTCCACTTTCTTTGCTTATTATACCTCGCAACCGAATGAGGATATTTTTATTAGCGAGATATATACAATTGTCTGTACATTTTAATTTTGGAGCGTTGCGTATGACAACAATTTTGTCCGCGATTAAAACGCGTATCTATTAAACGGCATTTCTGTTCGCAAAACATCCCGCGGGTCAATTTGATTTAGAGTTAACTCCGCAACTATATAGTTCATGATTGAATGAACATTAAGCTGAGAGTGAGCATGCGTTGCTACCTGCGAAGGATTAATCAAAACCTCGCTAAACTATTTACATATTCCGTTTGATCTCATAACAGTAGATTAAACTTTGATTACATTAAAAATTCAGATCGTAGTCATAGCGAGGAATGGGTAGCAAATGGTTAATATCTTTTTTACATTTGAATCGATTGTTTAAATGACGATTTAGTTGCACACGAAACAAAGAATTTAATATAAAATCATCAGTGCAATATGTGAAGATATTGTATGAAATTTTGAAGTGAAATTTAAGACTGAACACACCGACGATACCGTTGCCCTTGGGTAGATCAGGTGTATAAAGGCGTATGAAAAATCCAAGTGCTCAAAACTGCTCTCAAGCCACGTCATTAATCTTGCTGCCGCCAATATTGAATCCCTGCAGATGTGGGAAATATATTCCGAACAATCGCTTTGAAATTTCAGTTTACCTATAACAGGAATTAATGGGAATCCGAATAAATGGCCTGTAATAGAAAAGTCTGATGCAGTTTAAATAATCGTACATAAATCTTTAAGAACCTCGCTTACAAGATACGGTTACTTACTTTTAAGAACCTCGCTCGCCCGTAACTAATAGTGGCAGGCGTCGTTAATGATAAAACAATAACAACACAACTTCACGCCAGGTCCCTAACGGGGTAGGCAGAAGCACCGAGTGCCAAATATCTCTGTCCTTAATGATAATAGGATTAAAGGAATAAACAATCTTTTTTTAAACACCATTATCTTTGTCAACAGGCGCAGCTGATAAAGAGGCGGATGAGGAAGAGGGCAGCGCCGGAGCGGCAACCACCGACGAAACGGAAGAAGACGACCATGGAAAGCATATCCTGCCACTGGCAGCTCAACATCCGGTCATGTAAGTTGGATTCGTGGTTAAAAATTATGTCATTTTGCATCTTCAATTCTATGAAAGAAGAAGGAGATGGAAATAATTCGTGATGATTATACGGCAAAATATAAAGTAACGTATGTGCATCATTAAATGGGTCCCGCTCAGCACCATGCTGGTTGTCAGGAATCCTGGGCTAGACTTCCAAAAGAATAAGTAGTCAAATATGTTGAGCGACCCGATGCTGAGTGATTCGTGCTAAAAAACCGAAAGCGGCAAAGGATTGCCTTTTAAAAGCTACTGTTTTCTTTGCTTTCAGTTTCTTTTTATTTAATCCGTGCTATTGATTTCTTATCTTTCAATCGCAACCAACTAAAGGTAATTGTTCAACTCTGTAAAACGAATCAATCATTGAAAGAGATTCTACCTTTCTCATGAATATCCCTTGCAATTGATATTGGAGAATATAATTATTCCCGATAAATGAAATAAATCTCTCATTCAGCACCGTTCTGAAATTAATCACGAATACCTTTCGCCGAGGAACCTGACATTTCATATATCTCGATAATACTATTTAATACTCTAGTCCGACGAATTGAATTGAAATTATTTCACTTGAGAGGTAGTCATAAAATGTTAAAACCGAAAACGAACTTAGTACCTAATTCTTTTTTTCACTTTCAGTGAGATATCAGCAAGTCAGCAGGATTTCTTTAAGATGCTGGATGAAAAAATTGAAAAGGTATGTATGTAGGTACTGAGTAACGAATAAAAACTAAAATCAATAATAAAAGCGGATGTATTGATTTTTTGTTCTTTCTTCTTAGGGCAAAGACTACGACTCTTCTAGCGAAACGGAGGTGCGAATTGAGCAAGAAAGACGAAAAAGGTTGATTGACCAATGGCGCTCGGCATCACTCTCAACACAGTCATCCCAGTCTCAACCAAGTCCTCCGACACCAGCCAGAAGACGCCTCTCCAGGCCGCCTCAGCCGCCCGAACGTCAACATAGCCCAGGAACTATAAGAAGATGTTATAGACAACAACACGTTCCTGAAGGCATGTCTCCTCCTCCGAGAAGATCGCACAGCGCCCAGTCCCATCACCCTCCGGAACAGCGTCCAATAAACGGAGATAATTGGCACGACCCCACTAAATCTCCTGTCAAAAGACCACAAAGCGCCGGTGCTAACTGGAAGAATAATCCCAAAGTCGCACCATACAATCAAAAGCCAAAAAAGAATGAGGCAAACGAGAACCAAAGATGTATCCAAAAAGACATTGAAACGTCCGATGCTAGTCAAGACACCTCGCAAGTTACCTTCAACCCAACATTCCAGACTCACAGCCCAGCGCACTCTGCCAAAACGCAGCAACCGTACATTACGCAAATCATAAACTATCCGATTTCGCAACAGGTGACACCGCCCTCGCCGCCCAAGTACATAGCACCGCCGGAGGAATACCAGGACCCGCAGAATAATATCATTGACAACAAATACAGCAACACACAAAAACAAAGTCCAGTTGCACAAACGAACTCCCAGTCTCACATTTACTACATCCATGGCAACACCACGACGAGCGTGACGCCAGACATCGTGCAACAAAGACAACAAACGGCAATACATTTACAACAGTACGTTGCAATGAAGCAGGCGCAGCAACAGATGTACTCGTATCTGCAAAGAGGTCCACACACAGTGTTCCCCAATGTTGACTACACGCAGAACCCAATTCCAAGATTGTACGAAAATGATGAGTTCATAGCGCAATACGGTCATCCTGCGATGCGACCCCATAGCGCTCCAGCTCCGGTCGGCGTGGTGAGACCCATGCCAATCGCTCCGGGTTACATGTCAGATGGCTCGCATATGGTCCAAATGCCCATGTGGCCACATATGCCCCCAGTCGTATCCACAATGGGTCCATGGCTTCCCGGTCAGACGCCGCCCGAAATGCAGTACTACCCGCAATCTCAGTTCATGCCAATGTACCGAGCCAACTCGGCGGGATCCGCTGGAACGTTGACGAGATACCACAAGAAGGACGTGAGCGACGGCGACGTGAAGAATGTGTGCCAAAGTATAAATCTGGTGAGGCAGAAGCAGATCGGGCAAATCGTGTCCATGCCGGGGCAGGAGTTGACGGTTTGCAACAACCCCAGCGAGAGCCCCAGTCCGGCTTCCGTCAGCACCGACAGCGGGGTGTCCCCGGGCAACAGCGCCCCCAACTCCAAATCCTCGGTGTTCGGCGCCCCCGTCGGCGCGGACAGCTTCAACAATACGATAGATAATAAAACGAAAAAAATCAAAACTGTCCCCTTCGCCACGCGGTCTCTTAGAAGCTCTAAAAGTCTAGATTCTTAGTTAAAGTTTGTAATTATGTAGATTTTCTAAGTGTCCCTAGCGTCTAGTCGGCGGATGATATGTAAAGTATTGTGAAATTAGATTCCAAAGTGCTTATCATTGTATAATTACTTGACTCTATCGAGAATTTTTTTATCGGTCGGTGTTATAAAGTGTCGTCGGTGTAGTTTAATTATTATTATTATTATTATTATAAAAATAAATAAACTTATTATCACTGCTGCTACACTGTGACCGTTTCGCTGCGATAGTACCATCGATGTATTACTTTCCATAATATTACGTTACATATTAGATTAGCCTATGGATGTGTATTGTGATTGTTTTGTAAATTTGTTTTGTGATGTTCGAGCGTGTCGTATGAATGTCTATTAGAAACGGGTATGTAATGTATAACTTATTGACTTGTCATTTATATATCAACTAACGAACGCAATGGGGTATACGCGAAGACGCGCGAGCGGAGCTCGAAGTAACCGAGTGCCCGGTGATGCATTTTAAACTATTCAATAATAACGATAAAGATATATTTCGTTGTTTTATCTCATTTTTCTCACCATTTCCCGAGCCGAAGCCGAGCCGAGCGAGCCGCACGACCAACGAGGCAATCAATTAATTTGTAAGTACTTTTATTTCAGCGAACACTGTTCTATCTGTATCAGTCCGTTCAGATTATTCTCGCAGTGTTTAAACATTAACACGTCGACACAGTTTGTACGTCGATTTGGGTCTCTATGAAGTTTCATTCATGAATTATTCAGGACAATATTCCTAACGCCTCTTGAAGCACTAAACATATTTGGCAACATTCGATGAATTTCAGTAAAAAGTTATTGTACTGTTTTTATCGATTCACAGTGGCCAATATTTACGAGAACGTTTAAAATGGCGTTTTTTGGACCCTTGTCCACTGCTGGGGCAAATCACTAACGGGTTAACAGCACCATCAATTCCCTCTCTACCTCTATCTTATTTGTCTCTTTCTCTCTCTCTTTCTGTCTCTATCCTTACAAACCTGACGCGCACGTCAGGTTGCGCGCATCACTAATACTCGTCACTCGCAAGTGACGAGTATTAGTGATGCGCGCAATTGTTTGTTATGTATGCAAGAATGTCTATATAATTACTGTAAGGTTATATATTTAATGATGTTCATCAGCTGTCCGGTTATCATAATACAGGCATTTAATTGTCAAGCAATTAGTACTAGAGACCTAGGCTATCCTATCTCGACCAAATAGGTCAGATATTGGCTGACGGTGCACTCTAGTCTCCGAAACTAGCGTGTATGCATGAGAGTGATTTATGTAGACGAAGCGCGTCAGGTTTGCAAGGACAGAGACATTTGGCACCCGGTGCTTTCTGCCTGCCCCGTTAGAGACCTGGCGTGATGTTATGTATGTATGCGATTACTATTAGCATATTAATTGTAAATTAATTAATCAAACAATTGTACGAAATCATTGACCTTCGCATCTTTTATAAAGGTTTCAACACGACCCTCGAGGATGTCTAACAGGAAATATGGAAGCCAGCTGCCACCAACCCTTCAGTGCACACACGAATGAACACGATTTTACGCGCAACTTATCGCCAATTAAACTAATTAGTTGCGAAAATAAAAACGTCTAGGTGCCATCTGGCTTTTGTGCGTAATAGCGTTAACTATAGTTAATTTAATTAATTGAAACACGTTCGCCAATTAGATGCCGCTGGATTTAATTTCGCCTGGAAATGGTGACGCCTGGTAAATATGAGAGGTAGGTATATATGACAATTGTGTGCATGTAAGCCTCGTATAGCTTAACATTCCTACCAAACAATATTAACACATTTATGCTAACTGATTCTTATTAATACCTATTACTGAGTTCACACTAACCGTACCATTTCTACAGTCGTATTAGAGATTGGTTGCAGTTGCCATGGTCGGCCAACTAACATTGTCAGCTTGTTTATTAAATTTCACAGGTATTTTGACATATTTCTATTTAATTTATCTACTTAATAAGGATTTAAAGATTTTCCTCTAGGTACAGAACTATTTCATCAATTTGCATACATTTGTCGTGATCACAAAGGAACTTGCATAGTCGCATTTACATTTATCTTGAGCTCCTTTATATAGAAATTATACAGTTTTGCAAGACTATAAAAATTTAAAATCGTTAATAAGGATTTGTGCGCTGTAGGACTGGCTATTATGTAGCAAAGTCATAAAAACTTTTCATCATCTCTCACACAAAATGACAAAACATAACGCATTGCGCATAACAGTACACCCGTCTCGCTCACTCGCTGTGCAGATGAAATAATCCGCAATATCCTCAAAAAGGAGTGATGCAGGCGTTTGCCGAGTTGTCTATGGTGTGCAATATTGGTGTAGCCGTGTTTCATTTTTCAAATGTTTTTTTTTTTAAGTTGGTAAAATTGTCTATGGGTCAACTGTGTAAGGCAAAAACGTTTTCTACTAACAAATGTGGATATTTGTATATATTTATGAAGATTTTACAGAAGTTATTTTTCTGCTGGAAAGCGAAATTGTTATAGGCAAAGATATAACATTTGAGAAGGTCAAGGTCCTAATCATATCATAATATCTGACATCATTTACTAGCAAAAACAAAACAAAAAATTATTAATGCCATCAATTTAAAAGTATGTTTTATTTATGTTACGTACTTATGAATCACAATCCAAACAAATTTAAAGAAATAAACGAGACCCAGCACTCACCTGGAGTGGTACTGACGCAAAGGGAAAAGGAAAAGTCTATCAAAACTTTGACTCTTACATCGCTAGGGTTGTCGAGTGTCGTCGATGCTTACACGATTATTATTTAGTGTTTTTACCTTTACAGTGTTACCTTTACAGTTGCAATATTTTCAAATAACTGTGCTGATTAATCTTTATGTGGTATTGAAATTAATTCGTGCTTATTATAATAATATAATTAATGATTATTAATTTTTTTTCTCCCTTTTTATTGGTCCACTGCTGGACTGCATCTCCTTTTATGCTGAGAATGATTTAGGCCATAGTTTACCACGGTGCCCAAGTGCGGATTGATAGACTTCACACGCCTCAGTAAATATTATATACTTTATAACAACTCTAACGTGTGCAGGTTTCCTCACGATATTTTCCTTCATCGCTATAGCAAGTGATATTTAATTTTTTAGTAATAAAACAGAATCCAAAACCCCCCGTAGTGGGAGGCTGAAGTTCAAACCACTAAGTTACCACTGCATTGGTTGCTGATTATTAATTAATAGCTGACCTGGCAAACGTTGTTCTGCCATATAAATTATTTTTTA
>DWUN01001845.1:0-15357 GCA_018249975.1 Passova gellias | reverse complement strand
CGGACAGCTGATAAAAATGACATACATACTACATAACACTTATATAGATATTTTTATTACACAGAACAAGCAAATGTGCTGCACACACAAATGTTTGTCCTGGACGGGAATCGAACCCACGACCTCCTGTTTCGCAGTCAGGAACTGCAACCACTTAACCAAGAAGTCATTCAAAAAATTATAGTGCATATCCTAGATATTATACAGTGAGGTATTTCTTTCTTATGAATTTTACTGTTGCCATATACATCCAATTGTTTTACTCTGTTTGCACTATTATTCCACATCACTGTAAACTATACAATACTTTTCTTAAAAAAAAATCTTATAGATGGCAATCCTATCGAAAACCCAAGGTAAAGGAACACATTAGTACTGTATATAACAAATTCTTTGGTTGTAAATCACTGCGATATAAAGCTAGGGATGAAATTTTTAAATCTCGTTCCATTTTTAGTATCTTCGAACAAACTCTTCACAAACATGACCTGAAATTAAGAAAATCAAACATAAGTATTCTTACTTCACCAAGCTATTGCCAAAAGATGAAAGTTTCAATGTAATTGTTTAATTTGAAGAGTGACCAGGCTTCGGAATTTCTGTTCGCCAGGTCAGCTAGTAAAGAATAAAGCAATTCGAATTTGAAACATACTTGCGTCACCCCCACCAGCAGCATGAGGAATATTTGCAATATGGACCACTTGAAGACCCTGCGGGGGAGGAAGCAATGGTGTTTTATTTGTAATGTAAATATTATTATACAAAGAGGAAATATTTGTTTGCCTGTTTGTATTGAATAAAGTCAAAAACTACTGAAACGATTGTCAAAATACTTTCACCGATAGAAAGCCACATTATCAGCGTATGACATAGGCTATAATTTTCTTTCCAAACAAATTAGAAAACCTCACGAAAATTACAATAATGTAAGCTAAGGGAGCGAGGCCTATGTAAGTCAGTTCTCGTCCGACCTGGCGCACATCTCCTCGGCGAGGTTCCTGTCGCGCGCCTCGTGCGCCGACAGCAGCTCCTGCAGGCGCCGCGCCGCCGACACGTTGTCCCGCACCCGCGTCACCGACTCCGCGATGTCGCGCACGCGCATCATGTACGACTCGGCCGCCGTGCCTGCGCCGACAGTAACAAAGACGGAGTCGTTTATTAGCACAAATATGGGTACAATGACAAAGACAAAAACGTTTAAATATTAACTCTGTAAGGACAGAGATATATCGCTTGGTGCTCTCTGACTAACTCGTTAGCGACCTAGCGACAATAATAAGAAGGATTACTATCATTGTGTTAACTTTACAGACATTATATGTATCAGGACATTGACTCACCTAATTCCATCTCCTTGTCATCGTCGTAATCCTTCTCCGTAGTCTCCTCATTCTCCACCATTAAATCGAAGAACACCTGATTGATTAACAGAATTATACACGTTGATAAATAATTAGCAGTGTTAGCATAGTGATTCAGCCTTTCATACCGGGGAGGGTACTGGGTTCAACCACTTTATAACTTAAATTTAAATATCATATAACATGACGGCCAACATTGTAAGGAAACCGGTATGTTATAAAGTGTATATTATAATATTTTCTGAGGTGTGTGAAGTCTACCGATCTGCACTTGTAGTGGTTTTTAAGATATAGAAAAATCTGTTCTGCTTGCCAACCTCTTTTTAATGAAAGGTAAGTGGCAAATGATTGAGCAGGTGGCAGCCGGCTACCATGAACTAAGGTTTAGATTGTCTTTACAGAATATGGTATATACTCCTGTATACAATACGATAGCTGTCACTTGTGTTCTCTATAAGACTAAAGCCATACCACAACATGGCTAGTTTCATTAATATTTTTCGTTATTTAATAGAGTGCTGGGAGTTTCTTTTTCACTGGCTTTTTTTACCCGGACCACTATAGCCTGAAGGGCGCACAAAGCCATAATGAAATGACTAAAACATGACCTTCATTGAGTTTATGTATGTACCTTATAATGAACTAGCTTTTGCTTGCGACTTTGTCCGCATGGGATATTGACTTTGAGCAACATTTGGAGTATTTCAAAATAAATTATAGCCTATATGTTGCCGAGGTCTAATGGTCTAATATATAAGAAAAAAGTTTCATTACAATCCAACAAGTAGTTTTTGTGTGAAAGCCGGACAACAGACAGACAGACAAAAATGTTTTTTTGGCATGTGTTACTTGTATGAAGAGCCCTAGGCGTATTTTTTTAGTTTTTATTCAATGTACAGAATTGACCTCTTCTACAGTTTTATTATATGTATTGATATATAGATAAAACAATTTGAATATACTTACAGTTTTCTGGCTAAACGTGCTGAAGCTGTTGTCGAAGCAGAACCTGTAATCACCGTCCAGAGTGGACTTGTGCCGGTGCGAGTTCTCCGGCTTCTTGTAGTCGGCGACTATGACCCTTCCAGTGGGATCCGTCAGCTGGAACGATATGTCCAGTTCACCGTGGGTTGAGTCTATCACCTGAAATGTAAATTTATTTTTTATTGAGTAATAATAGGCTTGCGTTTGACTGCGAGCTCACCTGATGGTAAGCGAGGTGCAGTCTAAAATGAGTGTTTTAATACTGGTAACCATTTATTTTTGAGTCACCTGAGTACCTGTAGACAGCATTATGTCCAAATTTTGTAAGAAAACAATGCAATAGTTGTGAATATGATTTATTACCATGTAATAATTGTGAATATGATTTATTACCTAGGGAGCTGTCTAGGAGGTTATTAAGGAGGCTAATTTATTTGGATATAAATTTATCCTATGTTACTCACTGGTAAAGATCTTAGATTACTAAAATAAATAACCTCTTAAGCTTTTCAATACAGGTATGGACGAGAGAAATGGCTTTTATTGAATCTGGATCATCTGGATAGATATGGAAGGACAATACACTTGTTAATGCGTTGCACTTCTGAAACTGTGATAGTAGTAATAAATAAAATTAAGAAGAGTTTAACATACCTGGTACTCAATGTCTATTATTTCATTCGGTAGAACTTTCTGGTAAAAACAGTCCGCTTTGCCGGCTTGTACCGTGAATGTCATGTCTTTTTCATACGCGAACACTACAGTAAACAACGTCGCTACGAAAATATACCGCATCTTTCTATTGTCACCGATTCAGTATGAAAAGCACTAAAAGTCGCAAAGGGGAAAGATTCGCGGAGTTATTTATAGCATCGCAACGATACACTTGTATTTATAAATAGAGAAAACGAAAAGTAAACACTGGCGTGATTTACATCAAACTGCGGGCTGCGGCCCGATAATTATAATTATAACGTAAATTATGTCCTGACAGACAGGGCTACCAATATAGCCAATACATTTCGTACCGCATATACTTACTTTGAATTTACAAAAAATCAAATTATATTGTATAAATTAACAAAACTGTATAAAGGAAATGTAATAAAAGTGCTATTTAAATATTAATAATACACAGGTAATGAAAGCAGTATATGTAACATGGCAAGAACCCCTACAGGACAAGCAAAATAAAACTTAATTCAATGCTATATTGCGAATTAGGTCACAAACTAGCTATTTCAACTGTACTGTAAAAGATCTTTTTTTTTGCGTATATGAAATTTAACTTTTTCAGTACGACATTTTTGCAATAGCAATTATACCTCATCAGTGATAGACAATGTTGCCAACATATGCCGGAAAACATGTTGTTGATTTTCGGTTCTCATATTCAATATGGAAAAATGTACATTTGATTTAGAAATCGTGGTGTTTTACTGAAGAGAAACTCATTTATTATCATAAATATGGCGAGTGCGCCGACCCCAGGCAGCTCTGGTAGCGGTGTGGTACAAAATAGTGCGTTAAGCTTTCTCGCGTCTGCACAAACTGCCAAAGTTGCAATTGGGTTACCAGCTGGCGAGCCAGTGACTCAGTCAGGTAATAAAAACTGTCTAACGGATAGCAAATAACATTAAAAACATTATTGCGTTAGGTATTCTGGACTAATGAATATTTGAGCATAATTTTAATTTCCATACACGTCAGTGATGGTATGCAATCTGATGATAATTTCATATTATCATTATTGTTATTATAATACTATCACGCCGGATCGCTAACGGGGTGGGCAGGTCGCACCGAGTGCCAAATATATCTGTCCTTACAAACCTAACGCGCTTCGTCTACATTCATCACTCTCATGCATGCACGCCGATTTCAGACTTATCGTCTGATATGCTGTGAAAACCAGCAACGATAGTGTCCATAACATGTAGTCGTGCAATAAACTACAAATTAGATTGTTCAATTTATATAGAACTCAGAAAAATGTTGAAACAGCTGATGGTATAACAACCACTGAGAATAATATCAAAAGAATAATGCTATCTCTTTCTTGTAGGGCGACTGATGCCGGCTGGGTTGAAAGCGCTTTGTGAAGCATGCTCGAGGGTGTACCCCGACCAGCCGAATCCACTACAAGTTACCACTAGGCTTAAATACTGGTATGATTATCTGAACTTTAATTGAACACCCTTTTTTCCCACCCTTCTATTGGTCCAGTGCAGGACCTAGGTCCCTCATAATGAAGGGCTTTTAGACCTTAGTCTATAACCCTGGCCAAGTGCAGACCTCACATACCAAAGAAACATTACACGAGAGAAGCCACATTTCTAGAAGTGGAATAAAAAAAGGGCACAATAAGTAAAAACAATTATCATCGGAAAAGATATACATAATGCATTAACTGCCATACAATTTTCAAATTTCAATAGCGAGGAGTAACTTTACTCTGATAATTAAATAACACAGTATATTTAGCAATATTCTTGAAATTTGTACACTTTAAAAAGCAAGATATGACTTGAACCAATCACTATCACTATCAGTACTCATTATAAAACAAAGTAGCTTTGAAACTACACAATGAATTTCGATCCAGTTTTTTTAAATAGATACAGTGATTCGAGAGGAAGGTTTATATTTATAATAACATCCATTATATAGTAGAGAAATACTGTTATTTTTGACGTTACTGATGTGATGGCGTAAATAATAACATTTTTCGCGGCGGGGCAGGACAAAGTCGCGGGGAAAAGCTTGTAATTGTATAAAATTTCAAATATTTGGATGAGTGCTCATCTTTTTTTTTAATTTCCCTGCAGGTTGGGAGGCAATGATCCCCTGGATTACATAAGCATGTACTGGAATCCGGGTCGGCCCGAGGATCACATACCTGCACACTGGCATTACATCAGGTAAGGCTTCTACAGAGGATATAGCAAAGCAGAGGTCGCTCAAGCTATCGGCACCTATGATTGTTGTGATTTACTCCTCTCTCCTCAGCCTTACTAACTAATCTCTGTCCTTACAAAGCTGACGTGCTTCGTCTACAATATTTGCTTGTTTTTCATAGACAATTTGAGGTGCTGAGTTTTTTTATAGAATAAAAAATGAATTATGAATTTTTCCAGTTTCGGGCTGTCGGACTTGCACGGCGACGGTCGCGTACACCCCGAGCCGGACCTGGCCCGGAGCCCGCAGTCCGGCTACGGGCTGGAGCTGACGCTGCGGCTGGCGTGGGACGGCGAGCCGCCGCTGTGGCCGGCCGCCCTCCTCCAAGCGCTGGCCAGATATATATTTACCACTGGTATGTTGTCTGTATTATTAATTGCTTAATATAAGAGCACATAATATGTTTGTTCTGTGTCTGGTCGTAATAAAAATATCTATATAAGTATTATATCATATGTATATATGTTCAATAGATTCAAAAACTACTGAACCAATTTCAAAAATTCTTTCACCATTTGAATACTACATTATCACTGATTAATATAGGCTATACTATGTTTTGCCCGCGACTTCGTCCGTGTGGACTACTGTCTTTTGCGATAAAAGTATCCTAGGAAATTAACATGCTGCCCAAAGTCAGTATTCCACGCGGACGAAGTCGCAGGCGAAACCTAGTTATCAATAAACTATTATCATTAAATCCTCCGAAGGGAACAAGTTCTGCGCCGGCGACCACATATCGTGGCACGCGGCGCTTGACGGCTCGCGGTCCCGGGTTCGACACCTGCTCGTCGCCAACGATCCCCAGCTGCCCGCCGTGGACACGCAGCACGGGAGCGTGTGTTTCTTGCAGGTAATGGAGACAATTCTGACTGTGTATGGGTACTCAACATATTTTATAAGACATTTTGTTCATTTCGAATGGGAAATCAGAGGTCATGGGTTTGATTCCCACTGAGTACAAACATTTGTGTGATGAGCACATTTGGTTATTCTGTGCCTGGTTGTAATAAAAATATAATTACAAGTATTATATAATATGTATTTATGTATATATGTATGTTTATCAACTGTTCGGTCACCATAACAAAGACATTTGATCGCCTAATTTGGCATTGTATACTGGATTGCTGTGTGTGGTATTGTAACAATTTCTTATTATTATTATTTTGGTTATCTTAAAAGTGATCAAAAAAGACCGTTTATCAGTGTAAGTGGCCTTTATAGCTTAAAATCATACACAAAGATTTTTCTACCTAATTTTATGTTTAAAGCGTAAAATGTTTTAGAAAAGCTACGACAGTGTGATCTGCCATACCAGCTAACGCCATCTATAGCAAAGCGAAGATACATACAATTTGTTGTTATTTACACCTACCTCGCCTTGCTGTCAGATGGTGGGGTGCACGAGTCGGGAGCTTCGGGCCGCGCAGAGGGGCTCCGGGTTCGAAGTTTTGAAGGTTATTAGCGAAGACCCCAGGTAAAGTATTGTTTGTATATTCCAATTTTTCAAAGACAAAGATTTATTTGCACAAATACGGGTACATATAAAGATGTTACAGGATTATTTGTTCGAGCCATATTTTGTGTTTTACGGCGTACAAATTTAAGAAATGCAATTATAATGATTTATTATTACTTAATTATTACAATGTTATTGGCTGGCCTCGTGGTCGAGTGGTTAGGGACCCTGACTGCAAAACTGGAGGTTGTGGGTTCAATTCCCACCCAGGACAAACATTTGTGTGATGAGCACATTTGTTTGTTCTGTGTCTGGTCCTAATAAAAATATCTATATAAGTATTATATCGTATGTATATATGTATGTTTATCAGCTGTCCAGTTACCATAACACAGGCATTAAATTGCCTAATTTAGAATCTGATAGCCGTGAGTGGAATTGTCCCCAGTTATTACTATTATATTATTATTACTTAATTATTCATTTTCTAGTGTGTATATAAGTGTTTATGTTATTAGCCTTCAAATGTTTTTCTTTCTTTCTTGTAATCCAACTTTTACAAGCATTTACTCGTTGAAACGTATGACAGTTGATGTATTAAAAAAAAAATTGTATTTTGGTAAAAATGCTTCATAATGTGATCCAGGTGTGGAGGTCCGTGGCTCGTGACGAGGATCAACAGGCGGTCGTCGGCGCGGCGGCTGCGGCCGGTCCGCGGCGGCGCACAGCCCGCCGAGTTGGCCGGCGTCTCCGCCGCCGTCTCGTGGCTGCCTTACGTGCCCGTACGTGCCACTTAAACTTGTTCTCTCCGCGCCCCGTCCTCTCTCTCTCTCGCTCTTTCTCTTTCTCTCGAGCTGGCAGACGTGCCCGTAATTGCCACTTGAACGTGAACGTCCTTCTCTTTTTCTGTAGAGCTGACCAGCATGCTTTTAGTTACCTATTGAATGGCCTCTCTCTCTCGCTCTTTCTCTTTCTGTCTCTCTGTAATGGCAGCTGGCAGGTCAACCGGAATTTGTGGCTCATCAGCATTTGTGTGTGTAATGAAAGTATACATGTATGTGTATCAATTGTAAAGTGAATATAATGCAGGATGCAGGCATTTGATCGTCTAGATTGGAATGTGATAGCTACATGTGGAAATGTTTAAATTATTATTATCAAAGTTCGCCCGGTAATCCAAATTGTACCATACAATTGAAATGTCATATTTGTTTAGTGCCCCTCAATTATTGAATCGACGATAATACAGTGATGTCGGTATTTGATTTTCAAAACGGAATTTCTTTCTGTGATTGCAATTTAAACGAGCAATTGTCTCACGATCCAGGATCCGGGCGAGCAGCCGTCCCCGCCGCTGTCGCCGGCCGTGGAGAGGCAGATCAAGGAGACGCTACAGCGGGGCCTGTGCAGCATGAGCGAACGGGGCACCGAAGGTATTTCCTCCTTGATATCATATAAACGACCCGCCCCGTCTTCTATAGGGTTGACTAATAGCAGTTTGACTATGTTCATGGTCGTGTGATTAGAGACCCTAACTGCATAACTTGAAGTTGTGGATTTGATTCCCACTCAAACATTTGTGGGATAAGCGCATTTTTTGTTCTGAGTCTATGTACGAATATTTGATCAGCTGTCCGGTTACCATACCGCAGACATTCAATTGCCTTATTCGGAATCGGATAGCCGTGTGGGGAGTTGACTCCAGCCCATCCCCCGAACAGTGTGTCTTAGCAGAAAAATAAAAAACGTATTTAATGAAAGTTATTTTTAAAATTGCTTCCTTGTCTTTTCTAATTTACATTTTTTTCCATTACTTCAGTAACCGAACACAAGACCGATAAAACCCAGATGAAAAAATAATCTTTATATTTTTGAGTTTACTCTATTGGCACTGGACGTGGTTTGAATAAAAAAAATGCCCGAGCTTTTTCTCTCCGACAGGTCACAACATGTCCACAGACAGCTTCGAGATGTCGAGCATAGAGCGAGCCCTGCCGCAGATACCTGAGACCATGCAGGTCGGTACTTCCATTGAATTACATAACCATATATACATATAAATAAAATTGGAGTGTCTGTTGAAAATATTTTCGTTCCAGGGCTCGTGGACCCAAGACAGTATAGAGTACTTGGACGGCGTGCATTTGATAATGGACAGCGAAGCGGCCAGCCTACTGCCGCTCGCGATAGAGTGAGTCAAGTTTAATTTAATATACCCCGAACCAGTGGTTCTCAAAGCGTACGTGTCAAATGTGAAGCGAGCTTCCTGCCGAACTGTTCCCGGTGCGCTATGCCATGAGAATCTTTAAAAGAGGCGCCAAACCAGCTCTGCTTCAAAGCTGGCAATGCATGAGGTGTTCAGTCACCATCAAAGGCGTTTGTTTGCACAAATATGGGTACATATAACGATGTTACAGGATTATTAGTTCGAGCCTTACTTTGCCTTTTACGGCGTACAGATATAAGAAATGGAAGTATAAGTACATATTATCATTACTAAATTGTTGCACGAAAATTTATCACGAAGCTTTACCAGCCGTCCGGTCACCATAACACGGGCATTCAATCGCCTAATTTGGAATCGGATAGCCGCGCGTGGAATTGTCCCCGGTTACTATTATTATTATTATCATAGTGTAACGTAACGTGCTGTGTTGCAGCGGGCGGGTGCTGCACGGGCGGCACTTCACGTGGCGGCAGGGTGCGCGCGCCGTCACGCTGCTGGCGCCCAGCGTGCACGGCGCCCTCGCCAGCGCCGCGAAGCCATACGCGCGCGCTGGACACTGGCTACAGGTCACGATAATAATAATTATTAATATTAATTACCTCTTTTTTTCCCCCTTTTATTGGCCCACAGCTGGACATAGAGGACCTCTTAGTGAGATAGTTTTAGGCCATTGTCTACCACACTGGTCAAGTAGTTTATCAATGTTCACACACCTCAGTAAAGTTATATAATATTTTCCTTCACCATTATAGCGAAAGCTGTTTAAATCTTAATTTACAAAACGGACTTATTATAACGCTACTGGCTTTTGCCCGCGACATCGCCTCCCCCCCCTCAATCCCTTTTAGTGGTAGAATTTCATAAAATGTATTTTTAGTTTGCCTCAACATATCAAAAAAGATATTCCTACCAAATTTCAGGTTTCTCGGAGCTATAGTTTGGATATATCGAATTTCCCTCGCTTATGGCCTCGCAATCCTCTTTGCTCAGAAAGAAATATTCCTGACAAATTTCAAGTCTGTCTTATAGTTCTCTTATATTGTAAAGTCAGAGGTTTGTGTCGGGGTGAATCCAAAAGCATGAATCCAAACCGACCAGACTGGTAACGCAATCGCAACATCACACAGCTACAGCTAGCTACTGTTTTTATTCATTTACAAAACTCTCCATGTATCTGTCCGAAGAACTGATGATGGTGATGTATATCCACAGATCGTGATACCAAAAGACCTGGCGCTGGAGATGTCGGCGCAGGTGGCGGCGTACTCGCGGCTGCTGGCCACCGACTCGGAGTCGGACTGCGCCGAGGAGAGGCCCGCGGAGGGCGCCGTGCAGCGGGCGCTGTGCTGGCCGCGGCGGCGCCTGCGGCTCACCGTGCTATGAGTGCGACGAGGACATAGAGTGTTAACAATGCGCTAGAGTGAATACGTTATATTGGGGGCCGTGTGTGCATATAGTTATTGTTGGAAGTTCAAAATCACCAGTGAGACCCAACTGTGTTGTGAGTGTGACAAGGACAAACAGTGTTCACAACGTGCTAGAGTGAATACGCAATATTGGGGGACTGTATAGCGGATTGTTGTAGTTCGAAAAAATCCATTCATTTAGTGTGCTGCGTGAATCGTAATGAAGTGTCTGACGGTACTGTGTGATAAGGACGGAGAGATATTAATACAGTTAGCTAGAGTGAATAAGAAATATTTGTAGTTCCAAGTTCAAAAAATGTATTGATCTATTAAGGGTTTTATTATTGATGGCTAGTTACAAAATAATAACTGGGGACAATTGCACATACAGCCATCCTATTCCAATTGAATGCATGTGACATGGTTGCAGGACAGCTCATAAACATACGATGTAATACTTATATAGATGTTATTAATATGACCAGACACAAAAACAAATGTGCTCACTTGAACACGAGACAGGTGTAGGCAAGACAAGAGAAGCAACCCAAAATAAGTCGACTTTTAAATTGTGTGGTTGATTCCTTTAATACATTGTAATCGATTTTTATTAAATATACTTTAAGTAAGTGTTAACAGACCAAATATTGTACAAGATGGTATTTGAACCCACGGGTTTAGTCTGAACTAGAGAACTAGATTCTGTAGAATCATTCTTAAGTCTTAAGTAGGATCTGCCCATACTAGACTATGATGTCCAAATTAAAATCTGTCCAATGTCAACTAAACCAACCCAAGCTCCACCTTGGTATCGGTGACCTCTGTATCAATACGTCAGTCTAATCCAGCATGAGTCAATCATAGACACAAAGAAATAACTTATCACCAATCTACTAACAAGTGTAATATAACAAATTTGTTGGTGCAACAGAATGTGAAATCGAAATAAAGAATATATTTATGTTTCTTGTTTTATTAACTACCCTCGCGTTATGTCAGTCTCTGTAACGGCCCACAGATTTTTCTTTCAGCACTTTCATTTGTTTAGTTTCAATTTAGGTCTCGTCGCATAATAAGCTTTCCATACTGATCAAGTGTGGATTGGCCGACTTCACACTAAACAATATTACTTAGAACACTAAACATTAACACAAGTGTGGTAGTTTCCTAATGATTTTGAACTTACTGTTAACGAAACTTTTTTGTTAATCCCACCTAACCTTGTTTGCCAGGAGTTCAAGTAACACTTGGGAATGAAAGAACAGTCATGTGACAATGTAATGGAGTTCTGTATGTTGCAAAATAAAGATTGTATTACAGTTTCCTTACACGTGTTATGAAAGGAACGAACACATTTGTAACCTAACCTAACCTAACTTTCAAAATGAAAGTCCATAGAAAACAATTGCGTTTTCAAAACGGAACTGCTGAATTTGATCTTGTTCACATTTTACATGGTAATAAATTGACATGGAAAAGGGGATAAACTGTTCAGAATACTTACATCAAAAAGAGCAAAATAAAGGAAATGTAAGTAAAATATTTAGGCTTGCTAGTTTGAGGATTTCAAAGGTAACACACAGATATAAAACTTAATACGAGAAATGCATTTTGAATAAAGCTATTTTTGACCTAATAAAAAACTTCGAGTTCCAATTTTGAATCTAGTGTGTAATGTCTCGATTGAACAAGAAATATAATCGTGAAATGCCGTAACTGTCAACTATTTTTAACGTCATTTTACATCGATTACACAATGTTTGTTATACAAACGCATGTGCAATAGAATTCAAATTTAAATTGCTAAAATTAGATCATTTCTAAATAACTTTTGTTATCGTTATAACCTTAAAGCATTATGAGGCTCATCAATCGTGACCTATTCAAGTGTAATGAGTTTACGGCCAGCTCCAATAGAGGGCGTTACTAGTATTAAAATGCAATTTCACATAGAAGAAAATCCACGTATTCTAGTGCTTTCTCTCATATAAGTCTACTAACAGATTCTATTCCGCAAAAGCTCCGAAAACATAATTGTAAATAAACACTATATTATACTGAAACATTTCAAAAATACGAAATACATTTAGTTATCGCAATTATTGTCATTCTGTCTCTTACCAACACGAATGGTGAAGGTTTGCGCAAAAGAGACAAATGCGCCGTACCGCTTTCTGGAGGGCAGCCATTTTGACAAGTTGACAGTTATTCAGTTATTTCGCGAGGCCGCGTGCCGCTGCATAACGTTGCTCGTTAGCGTTACGTGATTTCGTTGTCGAAAACGACGATCAAAATGTCCGATTTAACCGTGTGGAGCTATTTCCGCAAAGTTATAGACACTCCTGAGATGAAAAAATCGGAATGCAACCTATGCAATAACGTGTATAATAACACAACGACAAAACATAACCTTAACCACCACTTGAGGAAACGACACGGGATCGTGCTGCCGGGACGGCGGGGCAAAAGCGATGCGAAATCGAAAACCAAAAAGGCGCGGAACGTGAACGTATGGGAATATTTCACTCAGCTTGGTCACGATAAACTCGCTACATGCAAGGCGTGCAATAAGCAATACTCCTACAAGTCATCAACGACCAATCTAAGGACCCACCTGCTGCGTGCCCACCTGGTATTCACCGAAAATATCAGCAAAGTGTCGCACGAAATCGAGATAGAAGCCGAGTCACCGAAAAGCGTTCACACCGATCCAGACTCGCAGTTTCTCGATATGACTGGTAAGTTATATGACATACATACATATAATCACGCCAGGTCCCTAACGGGGTAGACAGGGCGCACCGAGTGCCACATATCTCTGTCCTTGCAAACCTGACACACTTGTAAGGACATTGAAAATTCGCACATGTGTGTTAATTGGTCCAATTTTAGAAGTGGGATAGTTTTTATCTCGATTAATGGTATATTTTTTAATTGCAAATACAATGTTTTTATAGGACAACGTGCCGCCGGATTTTCGCATATATAACATTAATAAGTTATTACAACGATTTTAAATGAACACATAATGTATATATTTTTAAATAACGGTTTGAATCGCACGTATTTGACGGTAGCAAACCGCGCGTATATAAAATAACTGACAGTAACAACTGGATATCATGACTGTTATCCTATGGATACCAACTATCTCAACGTTATATGCGATATGTCGATAACGTTACCTATACACTCGATTTTGGAACGATATTTTTGTTATTATTCAAAACAGTATCAAAAATGGAATCTTTTGTCAAAATAAAACCAGTGTTTCGATTTTGTTGACAGAGAACTGTCACGTGCGTCCATAGATAATATATTTTACTAGCTGACCTGGCAAACGTTGTTCTGCCATATAAAATATTTTTTATTGCTGCTCCTCTCCTTTTCATCTTAGCGTTGTTATATAATAATTTTTCAAATCGAACCAATATTTCCTGAGATTAGCGCGTTCAAACAATCAAACAAACTCTTTACCTTTATATTATTAGTATAGATTTACATTTAAACAAAAGGCGGTTCGTGTTGCTGGGTGATTCTTTGAATATGTTATAAAACTAGCTGACTCGGCAAACGTTCCTCTGCCATATAAATCATAACAGTATTTCTCTATTATATAATGGATCTTACTATACATATAAACCTTCCTCTTGAATCACTCTATCTATTAAAACAAACCGCATAGAAATCCGACGCGTAGTTTTAAAGATCGAATTTGTTTTATGCTATGTAGTGATAGTGACATATGTATATAAACACACGTGTATCAACATATTTCTATTGTAATCTACACAAATAAATACAATTGGAGTGTCTGTAATATTGAAATAACCGTTTTTCAGTAAATGCGCATGTATACAAGATACATATATCAAAATAATATTTTTACTATTTTTGTCGGTCTTTTTCTTCCGCCTATTCAAAGAACCTTTGTTCTGGCCAAAGGAACATCTAATAGGTAGGCATTCTGACATCGTTCTAATAGTATTCAAATGTTGTTCAAAAGTTTCAAAAATGGAATCAAGTTTCTGGAACAATCGAGAAGCAAGGCGCGGGAGTGGGACGCTCGATTATTTTCTATTCAATCGACAAATATATAAGACGCTGTTGGTAAATATTCTCAAGTTCGCCTCGTGCGTCCGCGGGAATAATATTGTTGATACGTGATTCCCTCCACGAAACGTCTGTCACGCCATTCAAAAACGTCACACATTATACACAAGCAATTACAGCCTTTGTTTTGTAACTACTAAAGGCCAATATCGCATGTATGTTTTATTTGTTTATATAATCATTCCGATCCGAATCGTCGTAACAGCCATTTGAGTGTACGCTATAAACGTATCTATTGATATGCATACTCTCAGCATTACGGGTGAGAATCGCGTGTGCTAGTTATCGCGTTAGGTGGAAAATGTCCGTGAGTAACACGGCCATGTTTTCAACGGAAGAGCGGCAACGTCGCACTCCCGCTTATTGATCAATTCTATAAATGGGCATACCTGGAGGGTCTGGATTCAACTCGATCGCGCCTGTTATGATTACAAAATGTAGTTGACATTACATGATAAAGCAAAAAAAAACAAAAAATGGCCAATAAAAATCCCGCTCGTGACATTTTTACTCGCGACGCCTAGATGCCCTAAAAACGTCTTTGAAAACAGATTCGACCTAAAAATGACTTTGTAAATTCAAATTGTAAAACCTGCTTCTAACATATTCAATTTGTCGCTGGCTGACTCGGGAACGGTCTGCCATCTACATTATTTCCAGATAATATTTTAGTTGACGTTTTTTTTATTACTACTCATTATCACTACATAGTATAAAACAAAGTCGCTTTCTCTGTCCCTATATCCCCATGTTCCCATGTTCCATGTTGTTAAATCTTTAAAACTACGCAACGGATTTTGTTGCGGTTTTTTTTAATAGATAGAGTGATTGAAGAGGAAGGTTTAT
>DWUN01001844.1:0-15360 GCA_018249975.1 Passova gellias | reverse complement strand
TTATACGTTTTAATTTAGATATAATAATTCATTATTTTGTTAACGTCAGATAAACATCCAGAATAATTTGTGTATCGAAGAAATTTACTGCCAAAAATAACATGTCCATTAACACAGAGCTAGTTTACAAGCATCGGACTATACGACAAGGGCGAGCATACATTGTGAATAACATGGAAATAAGCACATTCGGATGTTACACTGTTGCGAACCGTGGAATGATAAAATCAATCCTTCAGATCTATTTAGCTAGATAATAAAATTCATTTTGCAGCTCTGCTACTAGTCCATTGATGTTATCTCATATCAGTGAAACGATTGGCCCTCAGAACCGACAACAAATTGTATAACATACGGCAAGGTGTCTCTTACATCGCGATGTTTCCCCTCACATTTATAGCGAGCGATATTAAATTCTTTAAGTAATAAAACGCTCGTTCGATCCCGAGGTGCGCGCCGGAATTCGAACCTAGACTTCCCGGAGTGGGCGGCGGAATTTCAAACCACTAAGCTATCACTGATATAAAGTGGATATGAATGTACAAATGCCTAATCAATACTTTTACACAAACAATATAGAACTAAACATTTGAGATGATTTACCAAAAAATTTATGCTACGGATTTTGGTAAATCTTTTTTTAAATGGTCATTCTGGTTAGTCCATTTAATTTTGAATATCGCGACGGTGACATTTAGGCGTTACCTCGACCACTTTCTAGTTCATAACCGTCTTTCAAACTTCCGTTGTGATTACATTTGATTGTGCGTTGCAAATAAACGCGTTTTTCTTATCTGTGCCCCTAGTTATAGGCGTGGTGTTGTCAACAGCGGCTATCGCCCCCCTCCCTCCCCCCCCCCTTCCCCCCCGCTGGCCTCTCCACCTCATAACGATAACAAACTTCGCATCAGATTTTGCGACAAAGAGCTTTTGTGCTTCGACGAAATTATGAAACTTATTGCGAAAGTAGATCCCGTACATTGTTTGTCCTGTTCGGTCACGTTCTGCGACTTTACTTGAGATTTTTTTAGCAATCAGCCCTAGATCATTCGCTTGAACTGTTTACACAACCACTCACGCATATACCCGACCCACAATGGTTTGGAAAGACGATTACCTTTCAAACAATTTTGCGGAGTTCCACTTTTCAGTTTTGTCTTTCTCTGTATACGTTTTAAAGAAGTTTTATTTATTTATTTATAAAAACTGAACCTAGTAGTACCGAATGACCTAATTCGTCCGGGAAGTTGTTAATGTTTTATACGTTGTAAATACATAGCTATCTGTGTCACTCGTCAGCCCGGGCTGTGGCGGTCCGGGAGAAAAAAGCCGGCTGAAAAACACTACCAGCACTATTTTAAAATACAAAAAGAACGATTTGGCATGCTTCAGCAATCAGACTGCAGCAGCAGACTGGCAGAAAATGTCATTTGACATTAAGTCCGCCCGTAGTGAATAACCTAAAATAATAATTAAATAAATCATAACCTACTTTTTACAAATACAACGAACAACTTACCATCACGCCAGGTCCCTAACGGGGTAAGCAGAAAGCACCGAGTGCCAAATATTTCTCATTTTATAAAGGTTATCGGTTAAAGTCAATAACACACGTCGGAGACATCGTAAAAATGAAGAATTCGTCGTGGAGCTGCTTAGTGCATTTCGCCCCAAGCTTTCCACACTATATCAAGAACTGCGCCCAGCAGTGGGATTTTAAAAGAGGCTAATCGTAAGGCCCGTGACTCGATTGAAATATAAATGACAGAACGGCACAATAAATTATTTGTCCTTGCCGGCCATCGAAGCCACGTCCCCCGGCTCAGTGCCTGGGTTCACTAACCACTGCATCAACCGGCAAACCGTTATGATTTATTTTGTTACTGAAAGTCGAGAGTAAATCTTTTTCGTTTCACAAAGTCACGTTTCTCAGTGAAACTTTCCAGAGTTTCCTTCGAGAGAAACACGAAGTTTACTTTCATACTAGGTATTTACAATTGCGTCTCCGTTAATATTACCAGCCAGATAATTGAAAGAAAACATATTTTTAAATTACATCGTGCATAAGGTTAGTTAGTGTTTTATTATTTTGCGATATTGATTACTCGCAAAAAAATTGGTGCTGCGACGAGCCATGTATCTCGAGTTTTGTGAAAGTAGGAAGAACTTTGTTAACTTAGAATTCATGCATTCATCTATATTCTTATATAAAAATCAATTGCCGTTCGTTAGTCTCGCTAAAACACGGTAACGTTTGGACCGATGGGGCCAATTTCGGTTTTAAAATGATCGTGGAAATCCAGGGAAGGCTTAAAAGGTGAGAAAACAAGGAAAAAATCTTAGAAAAATAGTAATAACAGCAATTCAATTTCTCCTTATAAACTGCTCACCTGTGAAACATAATATGATGTACGTCCCGTCAATATGAATAAAAGCGGTACCGATATTGGTGTAAATATACTATTTATTTATTGTGAGGCCGTACGAAGTTCGCCGGGACAGCTAGTATTTAATATATACATCGTATGAAATGCACAGCAGGATAAATAATTCGAAAAACCCGGTCGCATTTCATTTACATTTTATATCCGTGCGGGTTTCAATAGCGCCGTTTATCTGGTCCTCGGCAAATTACCGGCTGCGTCCGGGCATCGGCCGGCCGGTTATTGCGGTTAGTTTGAGCCGTCTCTATAAACTACGTATACATAAAGGCATCTTACGTACCATCACAAATATTAATATAAGCAAATACATTACAAAATTCTGTATTTACAATAATAGTGATGTCTTGAGACAACTTCACGCTTAGTCATCTAATCTCGAGTCAGTTAGCCCTTACTACGGCGACCATTATTTTGCACTCAGAGAAAATAGAATACTCGTGCTCGTGAAACAAATAATTGTTTTGAGTGGGAATCGAACCCAGGACCGTAGGATATATAAAAAAATCCTTTTTGTTATATCACGCAGTATTTGCGGCAAATGTAACCGTAGCAAGTAAATACTAATTAGCAATAATACGAGTAGTTTGACCGTATGAAGTCAACGTACTCGTAATCCGGATGAAGTTTCGTTCCACGGCAAAACTTAGTCCAAAATGAGAATTAAACATCTCCCACCGGCCGCGTGAAGTGCTGCCTGGCGCCCCTCGACACATAACGTGTCGCGACAGTAATCCGACGTGCGCCGGACAGCCGCCCTCAATCTTTTACATTTTCATCGCAAAACGAATAATGTCAACATAATCATATTTTTGTGCCACTGTTATCGTTTTTACGAGAATTTCAAAAGCAATTTCGAAAAATGATATTCTTAGAATTAGGATAAAGTGTGCTGCCCGTTTATATTAGTTTCCTTTGTATCAACACCTCTTAATGTTGCACTGCCGGATCGTGGTTACCTCTCATAATGAGAATGTTTAAAGTCATAATCTACCACGTTGTCCTAGTGCCGATTGGCAGACTTTGCAAACCTCAGAGAATATTAAGGAGAAATCTAAGCTGTGCGAGTCAATTCTATCCTCATCGTAATCATCTCGAATATGGCATTATCGGCTATTCCCTTATTCAAACTCGAAAACGGGTTTTCTCTCAGAACTTACGTTAAAGCGGATAAGGCGAATTGCCGTAGAAGCCGGTAGCAAGTGGTTCCCAATGTGATTGTAAATTTGTCACATTTCATGTACGTCCAAATATTAATCGTCACAATTCAAATCCACACGTCGGTCGTTCGTGGTGAAGAGCATCCCGAGATCGGCTCTGGGTCTCAGCTAATTAGCTAGATTAGATATTGAAGCAGTAAATACATTTCCTGGGTATATTTGTCTAGTTCTAACCCCATGTTACGAAATATCCCAGTTTAAGGATACTAGTGGAGAGTAAATGATGACAATTCGACGTATATTTCTGAAGGTTTCGACACGATAAAACTTTCCTCGAACGCATCTAGACGTTATTCCCATGTGAATAAAGTCTATTTTATCTCGGCAATAACGAGGCCGTAAAATCGTTTGTTTGTTGACATGATTTATTACTTTGTTTACTCCTAGTGTCTATAATGTATACTTAGTGGAAATAATGTAGCCGTATCTGGAATACACTAAAACCCATCGGATAGACATCATACGGTGAACCACCTTCAAATTGCCACGTCGGCTCAGAATGGCCTCAATTACGTAGTCCTCACTACTTGTTATAAACCTATCGCAGCGAACAGGCAGACGGACGATGGTAAGCGGCCACCGGCAACTACACATGTATAAAGCGAAAAAAGTTATCAGCGCATTTGTGGCTTTGAAGGAGAGTTTTTTCAATGCCTTCTTCACGAGTGACATAATTCCGGAAATACATCGGAAGGAGGTTTACACTTTACACCTGCGCGGTTAACAAAGGCCTATCAGCTGCAATCCAACTATACCCAGACTTAGGAAGCCCGATATGCTTTCTCCAGTTGAGTACTGAAAATGATCTTTTCTAAAAATGTTTTACCAACAAGATCTGGTTGCGACATAATTGGTATCACTCTCTGTCAAGGGTCTCTCCTGCCAATTACGAACGTCATGGAGCATATCACTATGATGCTCCACTCGGATTTGCCCGATACGGTTTGGCGGCCAACCCGTTCGTTGAATGTTATAACCTCTAAAAGCTCCGACGAGGCTTAACAATCGTGACCCAAAGAGGACAAAAAGGACAGATTGATTTACTCCTTACGGAAGAAGCTCGTTAAGTGAACCGCGTCGGAGCTATCAACGCTTCAGACATCAAACAATTCCAACATATTTATAACGTATTTGACCTGACTGCCACAAGACTCACCCCTCGTCTTTTCGTAACCAATCATGTGAAAGTGGACACGAGGTTCCGGTCTCAAAGGACGTGCTACTAGGCTGCTAACGCAACCTATTTTTACGTCTCCCGCCAGAGCGGTGACCTCGAGTCGGGGTTTTTCATGTCGTTTGACCGATATATCCCTTAGGTATCCGGAACCGATGAAGTGCTAAAGTTAATGGAGACACCAAAAGATATTTGATGGAAAAGGAAGCACGGAAACAGTTCTGATTTTATAAGGGGAAAGTCCTGCAGGACTCTACACCGTCTGGCTGAGTACTTATTATGACTGGCTTCTTGACTTTGGATATCATATTAACGAAATATATATTTATCGATCAGTATTTAGTTATAAACGCCAATTAACTTGCAAAAAAACTATGAGAACTATATTTCCAAGCACTTTCTATCAGTTTTCACCGCGGTTCCCGGCAGTTGGGAGCGCAGTCAAACGCAAACTAAAAATAAAAAATGAAGTTCACGTACCTGATTTCTGTTTGTGAAATTAACTGTTAATAACGGTACAAACGACATTAATTTCAATATCGTGAACGGACGGTCGCGCCACGACATACTGCCAATTGGCCGCTGTCCACAAATTATTGGTTATCTATTGGATAGCAGAGGTCGAACGATCGACCCCACCCGACCCGCCTGGCTTTGAGCAGAGTGGACGGTTGTTGGATAAGAGACGGACAGATTAAGGTAATGTTACATTTTTATATACACTTCATTCGTTAATTAGTTGAAATGTTTCCATTGGTTCTGTGGGTATAGTGAATCTGCCGGCTGAACAGATCGTGGGTTCGATTCTCATCGAAGACGAACATTTATGTGAAGACTCTAAATATTTGTTTAGTGCGATTGGCAAATTATGTATAGGTGTCCCGGAATTTGATGATAAGCTCGCAACAGGGGAAAGGCGTACTCATGATGGGTCGCAAAAAAAATTCGTTCTATGTACTCCATCTTACTATGTAAATATACGAGTATATGATATGTATTTTATATGTATTTGTAACTTTTCAAAGTCAGACCACTGGAGACTGGACTTCAAAACCTTTATATAAAACTCGCTAATGCATATCCTTCGCCGCAGACTAGCAACCGGAACGAACCTATCTTATCGCTAATCGCGCACGGTAGGGCACATTCACAGAACTGGTCGTAAACTCACGGAACTATCTTTTACCGGCTAGTTCCTATCTTTACCCCGTTGCCGGAGGGTACTATTTTCGAGTGTATCTGTATGTTTCTTTGGTACGAATTTTGACTTAAACCAATGACGAATATATAAAATGTCCTTGTTGGTAGCGCGAGTGACTGTCGATACATTGAAATGTGAAAATCATTGTTTTTTTATTATGGTATTTCTTGTTTTTTTTTAAAGCATAAAAATCTTTCTGACTTTTCGTAAATTGTAAAACTTTACGAAAGTGAAGTTCAATTCGTGAAACATTTCCCGCCCTCCATTAATGTCGTTGCTGTTCCTAGTAATGTTCCGAGGGTCCAGCGGTGGACCAAGAAGAATAAAAAGGGTCGAAAAAAATACTGTTCCTAGAAATAGATGTTCAGTAATTTATCTAAATACACATTTAGCAAAAAGTTTCACTTCCGTTGCACACGCCCTCGTGTACAATTTGTTAGCGACAGTACTTGTTTACTGCAGTATGGATCGTAAACTGTGACGCTTGTCGAAATATCATCTTTTATGTACTATGTACTATGGATAACATACAAGATACGCATGTCACGTGGATGTCGACATAAGGTTCAACCGAAGGTCCTTGGATGTGTTCAATATTTCTTTAAAATCATTTCATTGAGGTCAAAATACATTACAATCGTTAAAGCGGCGGAATGAGCAGCGGCGACTACTCAAATTTAGTTGTAAAAGGTTGGTGTTGGTATCCGGTCCGTTTTGAAAACCACCGAAAGCTGAACCGTTCGTGTTTTTATCCGGGACTGAAGCACACCGGACCACATCGCTCCATTGGATATGATGCAAGTCTGTAGATGACGGAATACTTAAGTAGCAGCAGTTAAAGCGTTTGAATTGGTTTTATTCGTTCGTATTTGAATCAAAGCCGAACCGGTCATAAATGTGAAGCCTTACAACGAAGCAGTAACGCGATACTAATATCTAGATCTGGATTTAAACTTAGATAATCTAATAGTTTGCTATAGCATGAGCCTACCGGATACTTTGTATGAAAATAATTTATGTCCTATATAAAGTTTTGAACGGTTCATGTCAATGTTAATAAGTGAACAGATAAACAGTTACCGAGGTGTAAAATTTGTGTTTCTAACTGTTAAGACGTTATTTTACAGTTTTACAAAATTAATTTTGAATATGTAAGGAACATCTGATTAAATTTTACAAGATATAAAACCTACCGTGCTTCCGCAGTTGACGTCCTCTGCCATCGAAACCTCTGGCTTCTACCATAACACAGAACAAACACCAATCAAAACATACGAATAACCACCAATCAACGTCGACATTGCGCTGTCACGGGATTGGCTAATAACAAAATAGTGTTCCAAATTCGAAAAGTCGTTCGAAATTGCAATGTTTACATGTTTTATTTACTTTTGTAACGGTACGCGTCCAGTCTCGCGCGGAGCGTCGAGGCGACTGGGTGCGCGCGCCGTTGCGTTGCTATGACGACGAAGCTTTATTTTCTAGGTGTTTGTCGTTTTGGTTATGGGTGTCGCGATAATCTATACATCTATAGTATCCACACTGTAATGTTATGCAAATACGCGTACAATTATGGAACTTGTTTGGTCATTACTGGCTGGCGTGTAAAATTGTAAATTCGACTGGCTTCGACAAACACCAATTTCCATAATGTGTGAAGAATATATTAAATTTGTAACTATTCAATACTTTTCTTTTTCACACAATTGTTTATACTTAACAATCCTCATCTTTATCCACCTTAGGAATGTTGGTTACAGGGTTCGAATCCCTGACACAGACCACTAGTTAAAAAGCTCTGTACGTTTTAAAATCAAATAGTCCTCGCCATAGATATGAAAACACCATGAAAAAACGAAGCATCTGAAAGATTTGTAAAGTCCACCAACCCTTGCCCGTCGATGATCTTAACCAAAATAGTCAGCTGCAGTCTACTTTATCAGCTGTCTAGCCATTCTACGGACTCTGTCTACCACGGTATTTCATGACCGCGTGCGGAGATATCCTGAGATATTACTAATATTAAGCGCTAAAGGCTACCGACTTTCAATTCATCAGCTCAAAGTTTGAACATGAATCGTGACGTCATTATCAAATTGAACACAAATCACATTTCACTAAATAAGGTCTACATGCCTTACTCGGGCCTGTCCGTAACATGAATAACAGTAACTTGTTGAAAGTTGCGAGAACTTTAAATTGAGTTTTCCAAAACGTTCTGACCGTGACCTTGTTACATTCGGACGGGACTCTTAACTTGTAACATGGCGTGTAATTTCCAATTCCCACTCCATATCTAACCTCCGATCTGGCCGCCCATAATTTTCTAACATCAATCCGTGAAAGAGTAAAGACCAATAATATCAAAGCGAGTGAAGACCAAAGCTTATGTTTTCTTAATACATATTCAGGGCAATTCTTTTTTTCAAGCAGTTCTGGAAGTTTGTTTTCTTTCACCCTCTCACTTCCGCTATCCAAATCTCAACAGTCTATCCGCTTGAGCAACTGGCCAATCATATTTTTATTATTATTACTTAGTTGCTTCAACTGAACTATGGATAATGCTGAAAGTGCATTAATTGAAGCTCAGCTGAGAACTGACTGAGGCTTACTGCATAGAGGCTGTCCGAGTAGACAGTGTATCCTAGAGCTGGAAGTGTTTAATGGATAGAGGTGTTATTAAATTTGATCCAGGTGATAGGAAATTGTAAATGCAAGGATCCAGATACAATTTATGCAAAAGTTTAATAAAAAATATATATTGTATAAAATAAAACTATAGTAATGAAAAATCACATCACGATCTTAAATCAATACTCATATTCATAATCATCTTCACTGTCATTATGGTCATTATTTGCGTCATCACATTTATGTCTCGGCCCTGTATTGTGGTAATTCTTAAAAACATCTGATTTCTTTTTGTGCAATTTCGTCAAAAACGAAATAGGTTCATCCGCAATTTTATGTAAAGAATCGCTAATGTGGCCTTTGTGTTTGTTTATCAAGGTTTTAAAACTTGTAACTATACCTTTTCCTATATTGTGAAAGTAGTCTTTGAAGTCTTTTGGTTCAAATTCATCTTCAAGATCAAATCCGTTAGCTTCATCTTCGTCATCATTATCTTCTTCGAAATCAAAATTGCCGCTCGGATGAAAATGATTGAAATAGTTTTTTTTATCGTTAATATCTCCAAAACCTCTAGGCTTATCTTTTACGACTATACCCGGCTTGTTTGTCGTAACTTTGGGTTTATCGGGTACAAAAATAGAATTTAATATTTCATCACCCTCGTCTTTAGCGTTGTTACTAGCATTATCTGTTTTGTTTCTAGCCACACCTGCGAAATTTAGAGGTTTGGCAATAGTGAAATTATTAAAAAATGGAGTACGTTTTGTGCTTACATCAGGTACGTCTATAACCAGTTCTGTTACTTCATAATTGGCTATTTTTTTTTCTGTAGTACGTTCTTCTGCATCAGTTTCAATATTGACTACTTTGGGGACATCTTTATAGTTTTCTGTTTGTACTTCGTTCAAAAGTTCTGAGTTCACAGTCGTGTATGCTCCGTCTTCGTAAAAATCTTTTATTTCTGAATCATCGTCGTAATATTCATGTTCATAGTCGTCGGCTGTGGTGTCATTTACCGTTTGCAGTGATGTCACAGAGGTACTGAATAGCAGCTGTAACAGAAAGAATTCAAATTATGTATCAGTAAAATCAAGTAAAATCAGTATCAATACTTAGTTAACAAAATACATAATGTAACATCTTCTTTCATCTTAAAAGTATATAAAGGGGTACTGAAAAAACACCGTTTAAGGGTTTTACAGAATCATTACATCAAACCTTACTTTGCCTCTTACGGCGTACAATTTTAAGAGACACCCGTGAAGCAGCGGGTGACAGCTAGTAAAAAATAAAAATAAAAATTTTTATCACCATATCTGTCACCTGCCTGGTGGCATACTACTCTCATCACATAAAAAAGAAAGAGAAGGGTATAATAATCAGTTCTGCCTTCTTCAAATAGCACAGGCACGTATGTTGTGCCAAGTAATAATAAAATTCTTAATAAGAAATTATATCGACAAAGAAAGAATCCTGTTAGGGTAACAAAATTTTATTAAGAAGTTACAGGAATTCCTTTGTTGACGAAGCGAGCGTAAAGGCGAAGTTGCGCAAACGTATAGCCCTACGTATATTGCACGATATACATACAGCAAACGTTACAGTTATTAACTTGTATACATGTTATATGATATGTAGGCGTAGGGCGGAGCGGTGAAGTATTCTCAAGTAAAACAGTAAGTGTATGCAGACCCTGATAAGTTCTATTATTCAATAATATAACTGCGCCATATGCTTGTGAAATCGTTTTTGCATTTTGAAGGTGTTTTGAGTATTTCAAATGACTATTAATATTCGTAATAAGATCAGTTATAACATGCATATTTTGTTTTTCTTTGGACGAATGAGAATATCTTGGCTCAAACACATTTGAATTTCTATTATTCGTGTGATCGAAATGATTAAAATTTAAAATATAACAACAGTGTCATTTGCGAGTCGAAGGAACGTTAAATAGTATTAACTCAATCACATAGAGCCACGTGGGACCTTTAACTCAGGGTCTATAGACCACAAAAGTTAATGTTGAACCACTTCATTATATCCTGGATAACAGTTTCAAATGTCAAAAGTCTAACAATTTGTGGTTTACTTACAGGCATCCAAAAATCGAGAAAATATCACTCACTAGTTCGTATATAAAATAGATGGAGTAGATTTGGAAGATATATTTTGCATATAGACATATTGAATGGAAAAGGTAATAAAAGCGAAAATAGGGGAAATATTTTAATTATTATAGGAAATTTAAATGTCGTGTTTTAACTGTATTCTTATTTAAAGAAAGCCGTGTCCATAATCTGATTGTAAATAAATTAACAACTCCTGATCGAACCTTACTAGCAATACGTATTTCATCGTCAATATTTCGAAGCTGCCTTCAAAAGAACGGTCCGTAAGCAATATTTCAAATCTATCCGTTATAAAGAATAAGTTTGAATCTTATCGTCTAAACATTTGGGTGACAAATAAATAAATGTGTTTGTATAAATTTAAGTCAGAATATTTGATAAAAAAATTAGAGTTTGCTTCATATAAAATGTAAAAAAAAGTAAGGCTTAAATCCAATGTTATTGCGCATCGAGTCGATTATATATGGACCAGTTTCAAGTGTCCTATCCACACATTGAACCCAATGATTTACATAAAGGTCACGTTCACCGACTCAAGTTATGAATCGATGAGACATTCGCAAATTCTGTATGAATAATCGGGTGAAGTTATTCCGGGTCAATGACCCATCGAATATGGTATACGTTATCTGTGAACTGTATTGGCGTTTGAAGCCTCTCGGTGGCGCGGCCGACTGCAGACCCGAAGTCGTGGGTTCGATTCCCAGCTATGACGAGTATTTGAGTGATGCGCGCATTTATTTGTTCTGTGTTCAGATCTAATAATATAAGTATTATTAAATATGCCATTTTTCTATATTAATCCTAAATACAAACGGCATTGAAAGGTATTTTGTTGTAGAATTAACGAAGCGCATTTTTTGCTTATTCTTCCACAAATGTCCACTGTAATGCACTTTTCACTGATTTAAAACAAACATCTGAAACCACACTCGGGAAGTCTCAAAAGTTCCACGTCTATAAACACCATTTAAATGTAAGTTAAATAAATTAGAACTCACAGCAATAAAGAACCAAATTCCATGGGTCATGTTGGCACCGCTGGCGGCCGCGAGGTCCACAGCCTCACTGAACGGCTACCGTGATCTGTTGCCACAAAAACTGCAGGTTTTATCACAAGGCGTCATAGAATAAATACGACATGCAGAATTACTATTGCATAAACTCTCGTTACCGTTTTAATAAGCTATTCCGGCGTCCTTCCTAATGTTCCATGTATTGTATATTATCACAAGAAAGTCATGATCCGTACTTATAGGACGCTAGAACATAGAGGCATACGGTGTTTTATTTGATGGAGAATAATGTATTACAAAGCACGTTAAATGTGTTTTTAGGTGATTAATAACATTAATGAATCAATCCATTAAATCATCCATCAATCAAATCATTTATTTAGCCTGTAACGTTTACAAGATTTACTTTAAATTATCTTCCAATCCTACCAGTCCCGTTTGAGGCCGGTTGCAGGTTGCACATGGACGGCACCTTTTCGTTTGTTTATATAAAAAGTTGTATATAATAAAAAAATATATTAAATGAAATACAAAAAAACTATTTACTAGTACTCATTGTCCACTAAAAATCATTCAATAGGTTCATTCTATATTAATTTCACGTTATAAGTAAGAAATAAATTAAAAGGTTTCACGCCCGTACAGGAAACGCCGATAGAGCCTTAGTCTCGTTTTTACAAGAATGACTCAATTCTACAGAAGTGCTGATCTTTTGCTTAATGATGTGTTAAAAATGAATGTTTTAAATGTTAGTAAGTAGCTACGACCTCAGATTCATAGTGGAATATTTTTAGCTGGCTAGGAAATATAGGTAACTATATAAAATACTAGCCTTTGTCTGCAACTTTGATCGCAGATAAGTTGAATTTTCAAAACTTATAAATGTTTTAATTTTCTTTTCTCAACAAACTTTTTGTTGTAAACTTCATGTACAGATTTCGTTAGACAATGTATTTTGTTTCAATGTTATTAGTCAAGTAACTGATTTGTCTACAAAAACCGATTTTATGAGGTCTGCTGAATCTAACGCCTCCAGCCAGAATCAATCGGCCAGTAATGCTCACGAAAGAGACAGAAATTTGTAAATAAGTACCTAATACACCATTACCATTTGGGTGCAAATACAAAACATGCTATCAAATAGAATGTTCCAGTATTTTTTCAAGAAACGCCACCTAAAAGGATATTTAGCGACACGATTGAGTAATATCAGTTTTCGTTGAGAATAAAGTGGCGTCTTTATCCGCGAGGGTCGCAGAGCCGGCTCAAGGGCTTACACCGTGAGACTTCAAAAAGAATTGAGCGGAGACCTGCCTGCGAGTCAATGTGTTAGGGCGAGCACCTATGACCCAGTAACCGGACTGCTAATAAACACATATAACTACATTCAAATTCAAAAAGTGTTATCCATCTATAATACACTTGTATCTAAAACCCGGACACATAACAAATACTGCTTGTCACAAATATTTGTTTCGGTCAGGAATCGAATCCACAACCCCCAATATTAACATTATCGGTTATTGTATCAATGTTTGCAAGTGTTGAACTATATATCGTGGTACCGTGACCGCCGTCCTTGAGCCGCGCTCCCGGCGCACGAGGCAAGGGTCCCCGCAGCATGTTCCATCGCAGTCCTTAACAGCTTAGTTCAAATGTGAGCTTACACCGCGCCATGGGAGGCTCTTCCGATGTAGCCTCCAAAGCCCTCCACGCACTGGTGAGCCCTTACCGTTTGAGCCGTCTGTGTTTGCGATGCTTATTGTAAAAAACTATAACTACCGGTTTTTCATTATCACTGAGGAGTACCGGGTACCGGTTAGATCACAGCTTAGACGAAGTTAAATAGATTGTGGTCAAGGTGAGGTCGCCGGAGCAAAAAGAAGTACAACCTATCGATCTTATCAAAGAAGATGACGTTGAAAACACTATTAAAAGATCATTGTTAGTATTTAACTTGAATTTTAATGAACTTCCATTGCAGGCTTCTCCGAAACGCTATGGCAAGGGGCTCCTTAAGCCTCTATAGAGTTCTCCTTCTAAGCCGGCAACGTAGTGGCAACTCCTCTGGTGTTACATGTCCACAGGCGTCGGTGACCACTTACCATGAGATAGCGCGTCTGTCTGTTGCTATATTAATGCAATAAAATAAAAAAATATCTTCTTTCTGTTTCCCTTCTTTTATTTACACTACACAATTAGCAGTAAGCTTACTGACGACTGTTATATTACTAACTGAACGAATGTTACTAACACTCCTACAGTTCTGTTACCATGATTCACTCACATGTTAACAAAAAGAACCCGGTACAGCATTACAAATGACACTAGCTTCCAAAGAAAGTATCATCAAAATTGGTGTAGCCGCTCGAAGACAGGCGGATATTATTTTAAAAAAGTATTGTTTGAGTATTGTTAATGTATAAATACACAGACATACACATTTACGTTGTTCACTTCTAAACATATAGGTGTACCTCCGTTTATCGGCCAGAAGGGTCTTAATTAATATATAAAAGGTCACGGCATGACACACCTGTGTCACGACAATATTGATCGCCGGTCGCGTCAGGGGAAAGACACGCGGATATCCACTGAGTAAACGTTCTTGAGGACTCTGTTGACTTCTGAGAACTTCACGTCTGACTCGTTTCAATCCTTCGGTCTGAAATGGGACCCAGGAATATCTTGGGGCACTGAGCATCTCTAGCCACTTGTATCGTCAAATAATAGATACCACAAAAATGCATTATGTTAATAATTTACTTTGAGAAAATAAATAAATAAATTCATGGACAAACGGTTGAACGATTGAAAGAACCGCACGAATGGGAGAATGACTCATTCACGAATGAGCGAATGCGTAAATACATGACAGAATGAACGTATGACGCTATGAACGAATGGACGGTGAGACGAACGTACCATTGAATGATTGAACGAATAGACGAATGAATGAAGAAGTCAACTAATGTTGGAATGAGTGAACGAATGCTTTAATCAACCTTTAAATGAGCGAAGGAACGAATTAATTAATTTAACTATCCTCCCGCCATCTGCGCCAGTCATCGCGGCCGTGTGGCCGCTCCAGCCAACTGCTCTTTTTAGGGTTCCATACCTTGAAAGGAAAAAACGGAACCCTTATAGGATCACTTTGTTGTCCGTCCGTCCGTCCGTCCGTCTGTCAAGACCCTTTTTGTCAGGAACGCGTGGAGGTATTAATACAGCTTAAGCTGAAATTTATATCAAATACTCAGGTCTGCGGTCCCTTGGAGCTGTGAAAAAATCAAACATCTAAGCCAACGCAGTTAAAAGATACAGCCGTTTATACCGCAAATTTTCGACATTCGCCAGGGAATCAAAACCTACAGGGTACTTCCCGTGAACTCAGAACCTTGAAATTTAGTACGAAGCAACGTCTTATATTACAGCTATAGGAAAAATTGCGAAAACTGTAAATTTTTAGTTACATCATTTATTTAGAGTTATTTAGAATTATTTAGAGTGGTAGAACCTGTATACGGTTCGCCCGGGGAAGTACCACC
>DWUN01001843.1:0-15364 GCA_018249975.1 Passova gellias | reverse complement strand
CCGATTTGAAAAATTCTTTCAGTGTTAGATAGCTCATTTATCGAGGAAGGCTATAGGCTATATAACATCACGCTAAGTTGAATAGGAGAGGAGCAGTAATAAAAAATAATTTATATGGCAGAACAACGTTTGCCAGGTCAGCTAGTTCATAATGAATTTAAATATGTATATGCAGGTACCGCAAAAAAATTCTTAAAATATCATAAAGTACGTAATGTTCTCCTTTTAGATAAATTCAAGTTGGATAATACTTGTGTCCGGCGTGTCATCCCAGCCATGACGTCGGTAGATAGGAGTGTGACGTCAGAGGTTGTTCTCGATCGATTGGCTCGGCTGGTGTGGGCGGCTGGCTAATATATCTCGAGCCTTATCACGTCATGAGCGCTTAATTTGAAATATTGCCGTCATAAATAACGAATGAACTTAGGGATTTAATGGAATCTAAAACCAGCAATATAAATAGGTACAATATAAGTATGTAATTTTGTTCTAAACTGTGATTTTAGAACATTGTCACTTCGCATGCGGTTATCAACTAGATACTAATGTAAAATTGACTTTGTTTATATTGTAAAATTGCATTTAATATAATCAAACGTATGCGAAAAATCTTTCGTGTAGGTATTTGTTTTTTAAAACTCGCTGCAGCAAAGTCCTGAAATATGTTAAAATATCTATAAGATTTTTTGTCTCGAGGCTTCAGTTTCATTCGTAACCTGCAAGCGACAAGTCAATATAAACAACCATTGTTATTGACAATAACTAATCACGTGTCGCCAGGTGCTGATAGGAGCGGTCGAGAAGAACAGATTGACGGCTTGTAATGAATTTGCATTCTTAACATGAGCGCTACTCAGTGTGTATTCCAAATAGATTCTTGATGGAACAAGTTAAATTGGTTAATACTTCAGACGGATGTTTTATAGCGACAGAAGACACGCATTTCCTCATTCGAACAAACTACTGGTATACTATTATCACATAACGCGCGGAGCGTATTTGCCCTCGGAGACAGGAAATACACACGAAAATTTCCCACTATTGGTCACGCATTAGAAGCCCGTATCTGTCTGCCCATATTCATTATATTATACATTGGATAATGTAGTAGGTAAACTAAAGTAGCAAGGAATACAACATTTTCAACACAACAATTAACAATTTTATCAAAACTTATTGAAAAAATTGTGAAGAAATAAAACTCCTGAACGCAATCAACTTGTCATTTGAAATGTCAAGTGACAAGTTGATTGGTCAATGGACAGTGATTTTAGTTGACGCTGTCTAGTTTTGCGCGCCTAAAATTCATCTATAAACATACTGTTCTGCTTTGTTACTTGCGACAGAATCATAAAGCTATTTTAAAGAATCCTATACATTTTGATTAATAACAATAATAAAATTATACTTTGTTTTCAATCCTTTTATTGTTCCAATATTGAACATCGGTATATTTTCATAATGAGAAGGTTGAAAGTCTACCGCGCTTGTAACGCAAGCGCCGCGGGTGTGATCTTTGGATTGTTTTTCTATAGAGATACGTCAGCATGCACCTGCGTGAATTTTAGCGTCCCGTGTGCAGGAGCTCTAATGTTTGCACATTTCCTGGTATTCTTCAGATTTGTGAATAGCAAGTGTAATTTCGTATAAACCTTATCAGGTAGGTAGAAGTTTCGAATGGTGTTGTGTTTGTGTTGCAGCCGACCACGAGCTGGTTCGACGACGACGCGACATTCGGGTTATACCCGCACGGGCTGCGCGACGGCCAGCCGCGCATCTACAAGCGCTCGCTGTACGAGCAGGTGGCCGGCGCGTTGCTCGAGCGCCGCGGATAGGCCCCCCTGCCCCCCGCCCGGCACCTCCCCTCGACACATACGACTAATTGTGGTACAACACTCGAATTCTTCGATTGGGCTATCCGCGTGAAATGAACTTGTCTGTTTGTTAGTGAACTGTAATTAAAATCAAGGTCAAGATTTAAGTATTTTGCTTTATGAATGCCGATGTGAATGTAGGAAACGCGCTCGACGTAATCCAAAATGTCAGCGTCCCTTTGTGAACAGCGCTCGTTACGTCACAGTTAGCAACTGGCTGTTTTTTGTTCGTATCGCTTATCGCTGGACTGTAAGAAGTTAATTTATTTACAATTATTGTAGTTTACGTGAGATTTTTTGTTCGCATTCCTTTTGATAATATCACGCATTTTATTTTCTTCTGTGGGTCCTTATAAAATGTATGTTAAGTATGCTGTGTACTTTCTCAGGATTCGAACTGTCTCTGAATAAAATTTTATCGAAATCAGTTCAGCGATATTAACAGGAAAACATTTGACATCGGCAGTTTTTTTCGCATATTTAATATTAATAATAAATTATAGATTTGGTTTTTGTTTCGTGAGAGATATTGCCGACCAAATGTATGTACCTATGAAACAATGTTTACTAATACGCAGCGATAAGAAATTTTGTTTCACTTTTCGCTCGCGACCGGTGCCATAGGAACGTATGTACTTAGTCACGTAGAGTTACGTGATGTTCACAACAATCAGTTGTTGCGACTTTGTTGAATAATTTCAGAATTTTAACTGTTTATTGTTACTTTGAATGGGAATTTTGTGTTATTGAATATGGGAGGAAAAACTTCCCTCCTCTTGACAAAACATCATATACTAAGTATGCCTCTAGTGTGTTTAATAACAAATTGTCAATAAGCAAAACCGCACCGTTGTTTGTCTTCCAATACATATCCGATGTTAAGTTATAGGTAGCACCAGATCGCTGGGCCACAGAAAGATGACTGGATTATCGATTTGCAACATATTTAATCCCATCGTATAAATCTACCCTTAATACGATAGGCTCTATGATTACCGAATGTTAAAGCGGTTTGTAGGTGTTTTATGGTTTCGTAGAATCAGATTATGGCGACATTGTTAGTACTGAGTCAATTGGATTACCGATGGCATTGCTCAGCCTTATTGCAAATGGAAGATATGTTCAATTCAAATAGAAGGTAAATGTAATACGATCAGACATTTTAGAAGTTGAAATTAAAATCTGATTTGGTGTCAATGATGTGATTAAACATTGCGATTCCATGCGCGTGTTCCAACACTGATAGAAATATATGTATTGTCTCTTCAGAAATATTCTTGTAAGTATATACGATTAAAATTATATGTAGAACTTTTCTTGATTTATCATCTCTATAAATAGGGTCTATTTTTTAAATTAGCGATCTCAGCGAAGAAGCTCGATAATGAGTGATTACAAACCACTGTCAAAGGATACTTCATAGCAGAATGAGTCCCGTAATTTTAGTAAGTCCGCGAGTTTGCGTGCTATTGTAAGTACTCCTGTCTACGTGCTGCTTTTCCCACCCATCGATGTGTTATTTTCGAGCTCGTTATAAATGTATTAATTACGTAGGTCTCTACTATTTTATATAATTCATTTTCTAACTAGTAATACTGACTTTATGGCTATCTGTAGGTGTTCCTTTATGCAACTTCATGACGTTATTGTACTATAGTTGAGTAAATTCAAATATATAATGTATTAATCCAAAGCCAATCCTTTGCTAGGTTTATTATAAAAATTTGAACTTGTGACATTTGTAGTATTTTATGTACCTATGTAATGTATGACTGTATCAAATATCTAATTAAAAAATAAATAGTTATGCGCATGTCGAGATTGTTGTCTTATTAAATTCATGTGTTTCTATGTGTCCGTCGCACAGCACCATCTCGTTTCACTTGGAGTCTACTTTTTTCAACTATTCTTGTTACATCTTTCTGTTTTCATTGCAATAGCTCTACTGTCAAGACTGTATTGATATAATTCTGGAAGTAGCACACTTCATACCAATGTGAAGCGGTCATTATATCTCCTGAATACATGTATTAGGGTAGGTATAGATGTATTACTTTCTGAATAGAATTGTCGTATTTTCGTATTTGTTTAGGTAATTCCCGCAGCCTGTTCCAATGTTTAGTGTCGAATCTATTACGTTTATGACAGGCTAATTTTCATACCACATAAGCATGTATCGAGTCACCTTTACCTTCGAACTTCACAGTAAACGGCTACGGTATAAAAGAATATCCGTTGTTAAAATGTTTATTGATTAATGTATACAAGTCACACTTATTAATATAACAAATATTATAGGTAGACAATCCTAAATAAGTTCTAAACTCGCTCTTAATAACTAGACTATTTGAAATGAACTATTCTATGACTCTTCAACACATACCTAAAGCTTTTTACATAAGGAAAAAGTTTAATTTGAGCACTAATAGTACGTGCCATATCTGTCTTATCACGTATTATTATAATGTTAGGACACATTTTTTCGTGTATATTAGCTATTAAGTGTTGATAAGTATTATCAACAGTAACTCATATGTTTTTCCTTGAGGTATATACTAATAATAACATATTTATTGTTTATATTATTATATCTTGGTTACTGGTTATTACATACAGGATACAGTACATATAAAAATAGGTAGAAATATTTAAGACTTTCTTGTATTAACGAATGAGATACGCAGCAGTTTTATTAATGCGTGCGTAACAAGAATATTAATACTGCTGTTTTTGTTTTATCGAACTAAATTCACAGTAGCGATGTAGTTTTTGCTTTACACTTATCGAGACACCTGGGCGCATCGAAACTTACTTAATTGCCTACATTTATGCCATTTACAGTTAGGCCGTGGTTACAATATTTTATATGCCCCAACACAACGACCGTAACAATGTCATAATAAGATATTTGCTGATTTAATTAATCTAGTATATTGGGCTATTACATACAAATATTACAATTTTAACTTACGTTACTGAATAAACAGTTACTATGTTTAATTACGATTGCTATAAGATTTTTTAAATATGATAGAACATAACACAACCATCGCGGGTGAGCTTGCAGTTTCTTCTTAATTAAAACAGCAGTAAGCAGCTTAAAAATGTTCATTAAAACATTATTAAGCTCCTTACAAAATATAACTTTTGTCATATTCATTTGTTATAAGAAAATATTAACCGCATACAATAGTCGTTATCTATAATTAATTAACACGATGGAATTGAGAAGAATGACTCGGATATTTGTTTCGTGAAATTAAAACTAAAATAAAATTCCTGAACAGAAAACATTTATTGATATTTTATATAAGTATTAAGCCATTTTTCCAATTTTTAGAAGAAGGTGAACAATGTTCACGTTTGTTTAGTTATATTTTAATAGGTGCTGATATTTTGTCACGCTCTAACTTAATTTTAATTGTTTTTAATATAAACTATTTTTAAATTATGTACTGATCCGGAATATATATTCGTTTTAAATGAAACGACGAAAAATTTACAAGTTGTTAAAATGATAAAAGGTATATATAATTTATTAATATATAATATTCTTTTTAAAATATTTTGGACGGATTCGTTGCATCAATCAGGTATAATACTGAGCACAATTATTTACAAACACTCAGGACTTTCCCAAAAGTTACATAAAAACAAAATGGCACAAGTTAATCAGCTAAAAACATATTAAGCGATCGAAGTAATTTCGAAATTAAGAATATTCGTTTTTCATTTTATTACATTCCTCATTTATAGCACTGGCGGTATGAATATTCAATTTATAATTTTGCTTTCACAGACCAATCCTATTTTCACACGATAATTCGGATTTTATAGTGTAAGTAAATAGAAATATTGACCGCTGGACATGAGTTTTTCACAATGTTACCCGTATGGTTCCTGTAATAAACACAAAAACATTATTAATATAAGATATTTGACGCCAGAAACATGACTGAACACATACCGGTGTATCTTTTTGCAACAGAGGAATAGTCGACCTGTACTGTACATAACATTAGTAATGATTGAAACAATCACGTAGTGTTCGCTACTTGCTAAATACATATACCTGCCAGTTAATTATATGCCAGTACTTTATTTTTATTAGAAGATTTTATGTGACCTTGTGTAAACTGGTGCCGATGTAGAGTTATGGTGTTGTTATAGATACCTTAATGTCTATTTCGATGCATGCCGGAGTGTCGACTGCCCGGTCGTGACTGGACTATCGCGTAGTGGTCGCTGTTGTCCGATACTGATCTGAGAGTATAAGTATGAATCATGAATGCGAAACATCTTTTTCGATTAAAGTATAAGTAGGTAAATCTAATTTACGTTTAAGGTATAAGGAAATCGAAGTTTCATTTAAGGGATAAGTAAGTCGAATTTTTTACTGCAGAAACTGAATTGTACAATTTTCTGTGAATCATATATGTTAAATTTAATTGTCATATGTACTAACTCGTGTATTATTTACAAATATTAAAAGCATTACATTAAAAAAAACAAATCGATCACATTTAAAGGTAAGCAATACATTAGCTACTAGCTATGATATTGTCAATATATTTCTATAGGACACTCCTTAACGTCCGGTATGTAACCCGACCATCGAACAGACGGTCTATAGACAAAGGGTCCTATTACAAAAAAAACCTAATATTATGTTTAAAGTAATTAACGTAAGTACGTAAACAAAGGTTATTAAAAACTCCCGTTAGTTATGTTAGATACTAGATAATATGTATTGACAATACTGTATATAATATTGAGTAAATGTTTTGATAATATTCGGTGCACATGTAGGTCTATAAGTGTTGTTTAGTTACCTCGCTGAATGTATAGTGGATGATGGGTATCGACTGCCATATTGGCTTCCGTGCCAACTGCGGTACGGGTCATAGTCCTCCACTACAGACGGGTCCTTCTCTATGACCTGTGAGTACAGAACAAATGATTGTATGACAGGTTAGTTACAACACATAATACACTAACGAATTACAGGGACTAGGATTAGGGCCGATATTAGTACATACAAGTTAAATCTACTGTATTCTAAAACCATATATTAGTTTGTCAGATCCACTAAATAATATATCATGTGTTTATGGTCAATGATGATAATGGTTTAAGAATATACATATGTAATAAAATAATATTTTATACCCTTAAGTTAGTGACTCAGTATACCAAATCAGTATTTTAATATAAAGACTGTTTCTTAACATACTTACATTATTATAGAATTATCGTATAGAAAGTTCGGAGCTATGTATGTAATTTCAGATATCTTCGCCCAGTTGTTCCAGATATATTATATATTGTAGACAATAATAGAGGGTACCTACACGCAGTTAACATTTTACTGTTATCCTTACCTGTTTTCCCGGTATCTATGTGATTATATAAAAGCTATTTATTTACATACCTTCTCTTTAAGTCTTCATACTTTCCAAGCAGCAGTACAAAAATACAGCTTATATTTTGATTTAACCGGATATGTTATTTAGCATACATAATTTTATACATAACGTACATAACTTTGTACTAAATATTTTGAAATTATTCCCATTGTCCAATTGTCCCATTCCCCTTTTTCATATTATTGACAATTGCTGATAAAAAAATATCTCCAAACCATAGTAGCAAAATAGTATAACTTTTAACAGTTTAATTCCGTAAACACGACCTCCCCAACTTTTCCACTACATTTCTTCAAGTTCAAACCTGTTCATAGATGTTATTAACCCAATTCATCACTTACAATATAAAAGCAAATAAGATAAAGGAGTTTTGTAAGCTTACATCGGTTCTCGCGCAAGAGCAAGTCATCGCGGTGCAGAGGAAGCAGTTGATGAGCAGCATGACGAGGAACATGACGCCGAGCGCGATGGCCAGGTACAGCAGCCATAGCGGCCGCACGCCGCCCTCCGTGCACGCCAGCGCTGCCACTGCCGCGAAATGTATCTTTTGATTATTACACTTCAAAATATTATTAAAATTATTGAGCAAATCAGTATACTGAAACAAATTATTTTTGTTACCTCAATAAGTGTACATAACTTATTATAAATATATGACTGTATCATAAATGTAATTTATATATTTTATGAAATTTTTTCTACCGGCAAATAGGTGCCTTATTTGATTGTTACTATTTAGCCCAATGGTTTCTTGGTTAAAATGTCACATTAGCTCGCAACATATCCCTTTGATGTCATACCAGTAGGTATGTTTGTGGTCAATCAATTTTAAATGGACAAATATAGGTTTAATTTAATAACAACATCGCCAGATGAAATGCATTTATTTATTTTGATTTATCTGAAAATTATACATAATTAGGTATAGTATTTATGTAAAAAGTTGTAATTGCGCGATTAGGTGTATATTTCATTCCCGTTTAAACTTTTTGATAGTTAGTAATAAGTAAATAATAATAAAAATATGTTGCCTTATACGGCGTACGAATTTAAGAAAAAAAACTGATTTCTGAAATCTGAAAAAAAAATATGAAATCGTATCCTGTAATGTTTCGCTGGCTGTAGGTACTTATATGTGTATAATTAAGGGTAGTGCTAGTTACCGGCGCTATCATTTGGGTCAAGGATAAACAATCCTGTGGATGCAGTGACCGTGCCCTCTTCGTCCGCAGGCTCCGTGCCACCGTCGGTAGTACAGTCAATAGGGGCACAGGTTCCTGGAAAATACATGAGATCCGAATAAATTATTGTAGAAATTAATTATTTGCTGTAACATCTGTTTTGTCTATACTAACCGTTTGAATTATATTTTGTACAAGCTGTGCCCGCCCTCTAGTGGCTGGCTATTAGCAATGTAAATTATCAAAGTAATTTGCCAAATGGTGTAAAATATTTTCTTTTCGAACACACTACCTTTTTATATTTATTATGTAGGTGCAGTAGGTACTCGTATATAGATATGTCTAAGAATAGTACAGTAGTTTTTTTCCTTACAGGATATATGTAGATCCTGTTTAAATTTACAGGTATATTAGTAGTACTTTGAAGACAAGTAAATAATAAGAATAATAATAATAATATATGAGAATAATAAAACAATATTTCAAAAATTTGTTTTAAATCGAATCCTACCTTTACATACACCGATATCGCATTGAAAATTGACTTGAGAAGAGTCGGGGAAGCGGAACATGGACACTATCGCCAGCTCCGCCGCTGTCGCGTCCGTTTTCACCACCACTGATTGCTGCTTAAGCGGGCATCTGCGGGTACAAAAGTTATATCATACACTCGTTTACATTACAACTATGCTGTTTATAAACGGATCAAATAAAAAGAAGTATTGAAGTCAGTCAGAAGTATGAAGAGATCTGCTCGAAATCTTCATAAGAATCAAATTATGTATTGAATTTATTGATATACTTGGTATGGACACTGTACAGGTATTAGAGTAATAAATAGAAAACCACAAATGAAGATATAAAATTTATTGAAGATGTATGAAATGCCATTCAATAAACATTCTTCAGCCACATCACATGTAATAATGTTTCAACATACTTACCCCCTGCTATCTAATAGATTGACGGTATAGTTGCGCATGTTAAATGCGAAACAGTCCCTCAGTCTGATGCTATGAGCTCCTGAGAACACGGAACAAAACGTGAATTACTATTACATAAATGACCACTATGATCCGTCAATTATGATTAAGATCTTAGATATTGAAAATATTACCTCAAATTTGAAGACAATATCAAATTTTTGGCAATCGATCACATACTAGTTAGCAGTCTTACCTTACATTTCTAATTTACAAGATATCAATAGGATATTTTTTTGATCGAGTCTTTTGTTGGTCCACTGCTGGATCGGATCTCCTCTCATAGTGAGAGGGATTTGGGCCATTGTCGACACCGCTAGCCAAGGGCGGATCGGTAGACTTCACACACCTTAGAAAATAGGCAATTGGCAATAGCAAGATACAATAAAAGAGTAAAGGTATTTAAACAATATGTTTTAGTCACCATCAGGTTTGCTTAACTCAGCCCGCAGCGTGTACGGCATACCGAAAGCGGCGTTCAAAACCTTCCGTCCTTCGGAGTTTAACATTCGAAGCGACACCAGCGACGTCTCATTTCTGAAACGAGAACACGAATTGTCAATAAAGTATTACTTCGAAGGCTGGAAACGTTTTACACGAGCTATTACCTCGTAACTCGATTTACAGTCACAGGCCTGAATAAGAATTAGAATGTTCCTGTTTTATTAACGTTTCTAAATTTTATTTTATAAAACTTGGAACCACTCTGGTACATAGTAGATTAAATGTCGTATTTTAATCTGATTCATTATGTCTTAATTAAATCGCATTAATGTCGTAACTGGACAGAATACCGTTTCAAATGATATCTGATATAAATCATACAGATCTGCTTTAGCTAGCTCATTGTTTGTTACCTTGCATTTTTAAAACCGGCTTTGCCACAAGTGATGACGTAGAACTTGTCTTCAGCCAGCTCGAGTGTTCGGTGAACGCGAACCGCCAGCGGGAGAGACCGTTCATCAGTTCGCTGTAACATTACGTAACACAATTTACAAGTTACACAGTTTGATAATATGTTCGTTATAGTTTAAGCTTTCTCAAATATAGGACTGAATATGCCTACTTCATAGATTACGTTTATTTACTATGTAAGACAAAATAAGTTGTTAACTCATCTATTTTTCACACATTCGCGGTCATGTACCCATTTGTGAGTCTGCAATTGGGGACGGTCTTGTTCACATTCCATTTTCAAACACCATTTACGAATAAAATAAAACCGTATCTACAATTTTTATGGATTGTCACAGTGTCGTTAACGAAAACAATCACCAAACTGTTGCGAAAGATATCACACGACACACCGAAAGCATTATATACACAGATATAGGTACTGGCCGCCCCTTCGAGGGGCTGACGGTCCCCAGAATCGCTAAAAAGCGTGCGGCAATATGTACGAGTATACCTACCTATTCCAGAAGTTGCAGATTTATGTAAATAAGTAATAAAAATAAGTCGTAGAATACTGAATATGAATATTCCATTTACGACTGTACTTAGTCATAATATTATCTATGGGGTTAAGAGTTAGAACAGTACGTTTGGAAAAATTATTAGTTACCTACTATAGAGTCACGAGGTTGGTGTTAGGTGTACTATACGTATTTTTTTAACATTCAAATTACCTTTAGATTATGTAAGTAAACCAATTTTCCAATTCGAATTTACTCGAATAATTTTGACTAGCGACATAAGTTGGTAATGATTACGTAACATCAGCGGATGCTAAAAGGTGTAGCGAAACGATTATAATTTTTGCCAAAATGAAAATTCAAACCGACGTTGTTCCAGAAGACACCGCAGAAGTTGGGGGAGCCCGGAGTTGCAATCAGACTGACATCAAAGCTAAGGTACTCGGTTCCGTTGCCCAGGGCCATGCAGGCTGGGGTCCTGAAAATAATAAAACTTGATTAAAGAATAAAGTACACATAGCTGTACCTTTTTCTACATCTTATTTTGGACACATAGAGGAACTTCTTAAAATCGTTTTAAAAGTACTGATAACGCAAACGAATGGAAACAATGTTCGGTATTGAAATTCCGTACCTAAACGATGTATTTTGAATAATATTTTATATTCATTTCAAAATATTTAAGTAGATATTTGAATAGATTGAACAGTGTAAAAAAGGTTTAAAGCAAAACAAAATATAATGTCCATTAAAGAACCGGAATTGTGGTTTACCTGAATTCTCTTGCATGAGTGACTCCGTTGAAAGGCTGACTAAAATTTATTTTAATGGACATCAGGCCCGTCTTGCATGTTGCACTCACTACCGGGGTGAAGTCCCCGCTACTTTCAGTGCTCTGCAATAAAAAATAGCTTTATTTAGTTTGTGTGTTGTTTGTGTCTGTTAGATTCTTTTTTTAAAATATAGTTATGAGAGAGAGAGAAAGCAGTCGTGGGACAGTACGCCACACAGTAATAAGAAAGTTTATGTTTTACAAATTTCTAGAGTACCCGAGACTTCGTACAATAAACCCATTTCATACTAACCCTCTTATTTTTCCAATTATGCCACACGTTTCGTATCATAATGAGAAAAGTAGGACCATGATCTGCCACACTGGGCAAGTGAGAGTTCAAAGTTTACATGCCTTAGTGTACGTTTTCTAGCAATGTTTGCCTTAAACGTGAAAGTAAGTGATATAAGTAACAACATATAACAATAACTGCCTATACCTTCAATAAGCACTACTAATTTTTATATACATTAACTAAAGTATAAAAACTAAGATCTCCTAGTTCAGGTTCAGCAAAGAAAATTTCTAGAAATTAAGCATATCGCGGTTACGACTGTAATGACGGTGTGACTTAGGGCCGTAGGGTCGCGTCCTCAGGGCGACGGGCTTGCACGACCTAGCCCAGCTACCTATAGGGTTGACTAAGCTAACAAGAGCTTAGACTTTCTAAAGCACTAGGGCGTCATAAAAACTGAATGTGTCATCTAACTTATACTACATAACTAATACGTGACGTGCCTTTAAAGTAAGTTGGCTTATAAACAACGAATATATTTTCTGCTAGTTGTTATCTGTGGTTAGATTCGTACTCCCGTGAAAATGAGGGATTTTTGTCCTGCACAAACTATTATGTGTCACAGTGTGTCATTAAAATCCATTTATCCGTTGCGTTGCATGATGAGCAAACAGACAAAAATCATAAATCATTTTCTGTTTCGAAAAAATATTTTATGTACACATTTTATCTTTATCCAATTATTCTTACACATTTTATCTCTAGTAGAAGTTTAATAAAAATTTGAACTTACAAATCTTACATAAAATGTTTCAACAATCCAGATTATTAATTAGGTGCATTAATTAGGTACATATTGTTAATACTGTTACTAATTATACAAGTAATTAACATTTTAAACGAAAATAATTGCCTTAAGATCGATTTATGTGTCTTGTGCAGTATTAAATTTAGATTTAGGTTTCCTTTGCTGACAATCCTATAGGCACGCAATCCACGAAGCCTTCCCTACATAAGACACTCGAGGGGCATCGCCATTACGTTCGGACATGATTTACAGGTAGGCAATTTCGTATTTAAATTGCAGGCCCCTGTCGCTTTAAGTATTTTCCTATGTGCCTTTTTTGCACCGAAATACGAGTCGATTGTACTTAAAATCATAATCATAAAATAAATTGGTACAATATAATAATAAAGATAATTCCATACACTGCTTTCTGATCCCAAATTAGCTAATTAAATGCCTGTTTTATGGTAACCGGACAGCTGATAGATATACATGATAAATACATACCCAGACACAGAAAAAATACGCTGACCATACAAATGTTTGCCCTGAGTAGGAATCCAAGCCGTATTATAGCAGGCTTTAAAAATTTTGAAGTTAATTGAACTATTTTTGTATAAATTCATAACTGTTGAGTACATAGAAGCGGAAAGGTAACATTTACCTTGACAATACTTAGGTGTGGGCAGTACGGAGCGGTGGTTTGGTTGACTCGTTTAATAGGAATTCCTTAGAAAGGCTTTGCTTAAAATGTGAATTACAGAAACAATTTAATATTTGTAAAGGAATGGCCAGTCCAAATGGTGATAGGTTATATTTGAATACCGTGGAATGGGTAAACCACATTTTAATAGCACGAAAGGAACGGGTACCATCGCTATACTCATTTCAACCGCGAAGGAAGAAGTTTAGAGAATGTAGTTGCTAGTTCACATTAGCAGAGGCGATCATCTGAGCAATTTCAAATAACGCAGATACACCTAATACTTGTTACACTTACACTGACCTGTTTAGCTCGATCAATGTATACTAACAGTTCTACTATCAAATCATCATCATCATCGTGATCAAACTATACTACTATCACTATTGGTTGCCATCACGCCCGAAAAAATACGCTTTCATTGTTACTGAACGTAACTATTCAGTTATGTCCTTAATTAATGATCCTTTTAACTTCCAAGAACTGGACTAACCGAGAATAGTCCTATTCTGAGAGCAGTATTCGGGTGTTTGACGCAGATATCCATGCGAAACAGGTTATATATTACTTCTGCTGGTCTGTTTGCAACTTTCGCCATAAAAATATCACATATGAATATACATATGATCTTCCTAAATGCCTCCGAGGAAATTTGATGTCTTATTAAATACATTACGGATTCGTGAGTAAAAGATGGATGTTGTATAATAGGTAGTCACCTTATCGTAGGGTCGAGGTCGATGAACGAACGCAGTTAGATATCCATGGCCTCGTTTCTTGTGTTATGAGAAGTTTCCGTTGCTATTTTTTTAAGGTACTTTTGACCATATACTAGGCCGTCCAATTTTTTGCAAGCCTGACCATTATATCGGATATGTAGTATATGAATTTAAAATCACAAGCAGACAGTTTTTAAGAACCTGCTTATTTTTACAGCTGGTTCCCACTATTATCTAATTATGAACGCTGGCTAAAATTATGAATATTATGGTTTGGCGATAGACCACGGTTGCCAACATCTATTGGATCAATCTCCCTTTTCTACTTATTAAAATATAGTAATACTATTATAAATATTTAAGCATTATTAGTAATATAGTTTGGTTTCTGAAATCGCTATAAATATGCTAGCTGGCTTGGAACTTGTAGTACTTATACTGCGATGTTAATCAATTGACGCATATTTTATTGCTAAACAATTTGAGCACAAAACCTGCTGAGACATTTACAATAGACAACTCAAACCTTGAGACCATTGCCTTATTTCGTAATCAATTCCAATTGATATACTCATATACGATATAGATATTTGCTAAGAATGTTAAATCAATTTCTATTTTAACGGTGAAATGACAAATTCGCATTTAAATGTGTCCCCTATTACTGAAGTATATATCACATACAAAGAGAACCATAAAGATTACATTAGAAACTACTTACTCGACCATTGGAGCTACGATTTCTGTAATTATTATTAGAAAATGAAGTTGAAAAGTAATACGATTGAATGAATTGAGAATAATGATGATTAAAATATACTACAATGTAGCTGAATCACCATATCGTATAATTGAAAGTGGGAGAGGAAAGATTTGCCAAAATTTGAGTTGAAAAATTTGCCATACAATTTACACAATTACTTTTCCATCACAGTTGAGAGGTGCTTCTATGTACATTAATGCTTTTGTAGGTGTATATTGCATGAGAGCTTTCAAACATGAAAGAAGACATTGTGTTTTATTCCTACTATGATAATGAAGACATCGACTGCAATTAACATAGTCGGTACTACATTTTGGCCAATTCTGTTTTATTCCCTTACAAGTCTTAGAATATCCATATCTTTGACCTCACAAAGTATTCAGTTTCAAAACGGACATTTTCTATGTTTTTCACTTGGGAATAACTCGGATGTTTTCGTGGCGCTC